>JAVQJX010093475.1:0-10509 GCA_036025115.1 Ambassis agassizii
CAGATCATATACGTGAAGGTCTGAAAAACAAATACAAAACATGGAATGTGGTATTTAAAAACGGGAGGGGCGGAGCCTCATGCTTATGAATGAAGTGACGTCAGATATTGACGTCACACCCGTGATAGTAATTAACCATTAATCATTCCATTGTGACCATTGCTCTTATAGCTTTTAAAGTTCTAGCTGATTCTAATTCTAATTCCCAGTCAGTGATTATCATTACACCGTTATGGAGTCATATGAACAAATGTTTAAAACCCAATATCTTGAAAGTCTGCGTCAGCAAATGGCAGAAAAACAAAAGACGAAAAAGCAAATTAAGGAACAGGAGAGGGAAGAGATGCAAAGACTGATCCAAGATGATGTTGCAGATTTTGCCAAAAAAGAAATACAGAGAATAAAAGGTCGGCAAGGCAACCAAAAATATCTTCAGGAATTATCGTATCAGGCAGAAGAGGATAATCTCCGCAAAAAACGGGAGAAACAAACATGTCAGGCGGAAGAAAGAGCCTCCGGGAATATTCTTTCTGACATGGAGTCAAAGAGGAAAATCTGTGAGGAGACCAAAGCTTGCCACTTAAGAGAACGGCAGGAGAAAGTTGATAATGTGTCCAACAAACTGACTGTCCTGCAGAAAGAGCAGAGTGCCAAGAAAACCCACACCTCCCGTAAACAGCATACACAATACACCAGGAGTGAAAAGGAGGGACACCAAACAGACAGAGAAACTGACGATAAGGAAAGGGATGTCCTGGGCGTGCTTTCAAGCTATGACATTGAGAGTGCAGTAAAAAATGTTCTTGGTGAAATCAGGCTCCAAGATGCCAACAAGGAACTGATGGCATTAAAACGACAAAGACAGCAGTCAGAACAAGAGTGTCCCAGAGAGAAATATCAGAGGTTGTTGGATGTGTTGGCCTCAGAGGATATTCAAAATAGGTATGAAGCTCATGCTGGGCAAATAACAAACTTACCATCTGCCATGGAGACACAAGAAGCCTGTTTAAGAAAACGGCAGATACACACTGAAACTGTGGCAAGCCAACTGGCTAAGCTACAGGAGCTGCAGGCCGCAAAGGCTGCTCTCCAGCAAGAGGAGAGGAGACTTAAATATGAAGCTGAGGCTGAACTCAAAGAGGCAAAGCGGCAGAGGGAGAAAGAGGAGAAAATAGCTGCATTTGTGAAGTTAACAGCAGAAGACAGAGAGAGGGTGAGAAGGGAGAAGGAGGAGAGGTTAAGGGCTAAGCAGGATGAGGATCTGAAGTGGAGGCAGGCCCAAATGCAAGATAACAGGCTGAAGGAGGTTCAAGAGGAAAAAAGAGTTCTGAAGAAGCTACAGGAACAGCAGAGAATGAGGGAAGACTTTGAGCTGGTCCAGCAAAAGCGCGCCCACCTGAAACAGCAGCAGGTTGAACAAAGAGCAGCTGCAATAAAGGCTGCAACAGAACTGACCAAGAAACAGCAACGACTCAAACAGGATGCACAAGAGAAGCTTGAGCAAGCTGTAGGGAGGCCAGTGAACGCACTACACAGGCACTTTTTACAGGAATCCTGCTATAGAACTACATCAACAAATGAGCCATTGCCCATGTTTAGCACTGAGGCCACTCGTTTGGTGCGTCGTTGTCAAGAACATAACCAGGTCAAGCTCTGTTTGCAGGACGATGAAGCCAGCCAACCACCACAGGTCAAAGGACATTTCAAGCCCACGCTTCCAGCAAGTGATCATTGCAAATGGATGGCGAACGCCCGTCGTCGTTTGGGACTAGCAATGCCAGAAAGCCCACCACCGGTGCAATCAGCCAAAACCAAAAGCACCTTCCTACCAGAAATCAACACCAAAAACATCTACATCACCACCCAGGACCCTTTACCACCGGTAAGCCGTCCGCTGCAATCAACCGCAACCAGCGGCTCTCTCCAACCAGACGTCAACACCAAAAACACCTACATCACCACCCAGGACCCTTTACCATCAGTAAGCCGTCGGCTGAAATCAACCACAACCAGCGGCTACTTCCTGCCAGAAATCAACTCAAAAAACACATATATCACCACCCAGGTCACTTTACCACCAGTAAGCCGTCCACTGCAATCAACCACAACCAGCAGCTCCGTCCTACCAAGCATCAACTCAAAAAACACCTACATTACCATCCAGAACATGTTACCACCAAGAGTAAACCCAGGGCCCTGGATGAGTGGTCAATGACAGCCTGATGGCCAGTGCTGGCTGTGAGGCAGTCCATTTGGCCACATGGGGTCAGTGCTGGCAGTGCAGTGCTTTGGTGTCACACACACACACACACACACGCAAAAAAAAATAAAATAAAAAAATAAAAAAATAAAAATATTTTGTTATTTTTTGGAACATAAGTATATAACATAAGTGTATCATAATTATTCACCATGTAGCGTGCTCCCATCGTCACCCGGATGAGTAGTAAAAGAGTGATATGGGAAGTGTAATGGCCAGTGCTGGTTTTAGTTTTATTAGAGACATGTAAATAACATAAATGCATCATAATGATAAGAACAAGATCAAAAGAAGATGCATGAATGACCAATAAAGACTAGATTATATAGCTTATTGGAGAAAAAAAAAACATAAGAAAGAAAATTAAATAAAAACTACAGATTTCAGATACCTCTTCTGATACTTTTTACATTCAGCTTGTTATGTCTTGTAGACGCCAGGCCAACTTGATATTTTTGAGTAGTAAGGTCAGAACGTTTCCTAGCCAAATAATGAAACAGTGTAGACAATGTATTGTAATGATGCATGCAATAGAAGATAAATGAAGGGCGCAGAAGACAGTCAGGAAAAGACTTTGGACAGAAGACGATGTGCTTCCCGTACCTAAAGTTGTCCTTTCCTTTTGTAGATCCATCCAGGAAGTTGTCAGTGTGGAACTGGACCCCTGGCTGGCTGGTGGAGACCTCCAGGACATGTCCACTGACTGGGTGACAGACTCTAAATCAGGAGAGATTGTGTTAGAATGTCTCTCTATGTGTTTGTTTAGTGTGTAATGATGAGGTCTGCAGCTAACATGGCAGCACATCTCTCTGTCCAAGCATCTCTGGGTAATGACAGACAAGGTTTTTGGGATAGGGAGGTAGTTGTATTGGGGTGATAAGACACACCTCAGTTTGGTCTCACTGTGTACAGTGTGCCTTTGCATTATTGCATTATTGATACAAATTACTAAAGTTCTTTGTATCAATGTCAGTCATACACCGTTATATATAATATTATAGAATAATGTGTAATGCTGAAATAAAAACAGCTGGAAAATAGTGTAAATTCAGGCACTTAAAGGATCCTTACTTTATTTTGTGTGGTAATACAAAAAAAGCATACAGAATTATAGAGGATAGGAGAGAAGATCCCTTTCATTGAATTCCATTAGATCATACACATAAAATGACTAATAATTACATACAAGCTTTTTCTCTGTAGCTACATCCGCGAGTACCCCGGCCCTTCACCGATAGCATGCATGGTCTCTTTGCTGTAAACTGATCACATTTCTGTGAACCCATTTTGCAGGTATGAAAAAAATAGAACTATTAGTATGAGATTGAACAAATAGTGATCGTAGTTAGTAGTGATAGTGATATTACATTATCCACATACTGTAACAAAATGATGTTTATGATCATAATTTTATTGGGATGTTATCTCAGACCTGTTGCACTGAAGCACGTTTGGATTTTGTTTTTTTTAAACAGGCTCATCTGGGCCCAAGTAACCCTCCTATTATCCGCACATATAAAACAAAACAACATTCCCAAATAGGGCCTATCACACAGACGTAACACCTAAATATGACATGACAAAACTTGCAAATTGCAAAAGTGGAATTTAAAGGGCCAGCTCACCCAGTTTACACAATTCTCACTTAACTTAGTGGTATGACATTTAGTCATGGGGAATCCCCAGCACAAGATATTGCCTCTGGTTCTCCACCTATACCTTCATTTTATTCTGTATGACTTGAAACCACTAGTGAGGAAAAATGTTTGGATGAATTGACCCTTTACTAAACTGAAGCTAGCTTCTCTTTAGCTAACATTTCCCCAGTCTAACAACCAACACAATGTGTTGGGTCTTCACAGACATCTGATCTACACAGATCACTACCTGTTTTTCCCCACCTCTTATTTCACACTTAAAATATGAACATAAGAATGATCATTGTTACTCTTGAGATGTCCAAAGGAATGATTTCAATGTAGATGCTCAATGGCTGTAGAAAAAATAAGTGAGATCTTTTTTGCTCTTTTAACATAGTCACTAAGTTTTATAACATTTTCTTTAAATCTTTACAAGTGGGTTATTTAACCCAAGAAAAATAGCTTTAAATACAATTCTACCTACAGGGCTAGTGACTGTGCAAAATAGATGATAAATGGCAGGCTACTCCAAGCATCAAATAACAACAGAAACAGAAATGGAAGACTAGCCATATTCTATGAACACAGAATGGACCCTGGCAGAAACAGCAACTAATAATTGAGTTTTATTAAATTCTTCATTTAAGTCCAGGGCTCAAATTTACCCAGCTGTTAGTATCACTGCTGAAGATCTGACGTGTTTATCCCCCCTTTGTTCAGCATAATGCTGAAAGTTCAAAAGGAGGACAGAAACTTTGTAGACAGGGTAAAACATTCAGGTAGTCTGTTTTAATAATAACCCGAAGCATGTGACTCCCAGTACATGTGGGAACGCAATAACTGTATTTTATCCCTGTGTAAGCACGCGGGAGAATTTTCAGAGACATAATGAAAAGAAGATATTTTCTTAGTGTAGAAGGGAAACTTGGCCCCAGTCTTCATATTTACCATGACTACTGCTGTGTTCACTGATGTCATCTACCATTAACAGAAGCCCACCTGTTCGTAGTGTTGATAAGTATATCCAGCTTTCAGCAGACATTTTGCCTCACTTGTGAGAAAGCAGCCAGTCATTTTTCCATCCGACCAGCTGTTACTTTTTTACTCAGTGAAGCCCACCACCAATCAGATTGCACTGTGTTAATATGGACTACCACCAAAAACGTCATCCGGAATAGATGTATAAACAGGCTCCCCAACCAAAAATAGATTGTCTCATTAAAATGAAGTCTGCATCTTTAAGTGAAGTCCTTCAACCAATTAAATAACACAGACCAGCCAGATCTGTCAGTCCGACCAATCAGATGTTTTTTTCATTTAGTAAATGCAGCCACCACAGCCCACATTAGTTCATTGACGTTGGGTTTTGCACTCTCCTTCTCGGGCTCCAGCTCAAGCAAGGTGTGGACTCTCTTCATGCCCACGTCATACTGGTCATCTTGGAGAGGGGCAAAGGCATTCTCAAGGACGTCAGATGAGTGAGCCAGGAGGATCAGGGCCAGAACTCGTTTGTCCATGCGGTGGGGATCGTTGACCCACTTCTCCAGAACGGAATCCTGGACTTTCTTGATAAGGCGCTGCAAGCAAGAAAAGAAATATAAGATGTAGTGAATTTTTGGTTGATTTTCAAGCTTTGTAAAGTTGCAATCTGAGTGACTTATAATACTTCAATCATACCAATCCTACTTAAACTATAGTTTAACCATAAAGGTTGAAAACAAGGAGAAACAGCAAACTTGGCTATAAAGGCGCACATTTTTACACTTTAGCATCTGAAAAAACAGAATGTGTCGATTTATGTTCCTAGACTTTATCACCATGTCCAGGCTGTAATTTCATAACAAACAATACATTACACCTGCAGGAATGTTTTTTTTGCCATAGAATTTAAGCTACATCAAGCTAATTAGCACAGATAGCTTCAGGAATTTCCCTTGCAAATTAGATATAGTTCAGAGTTACTAATAGTCAAAACCCAAGAATGAAGGCTAATTGTATCCTCTCCTACTGGAGACAAAAGCCAGATGTTTTTTTTTTTTTTGTCCAGATGTGAACATGCATACAGACTGAGCAATTACGACCATACATACCTGTTTAATCGTGCTGTTGGTGAGCGGATGTGTGGTCATGTCAAACAGCAGGAAGTTCTGTTTCTCGGTGGTGAGGACACCTTTCTCTACCAGGTTTTTTGCTAGGCGCTCTCTGACATTTCTCAGCTGGTAGTGCAGCTTCAGGGGATTCCAGGTCTCTCCTGCAGGACAACATTAGATCCACTGATATACAACGCTTTGTGTATGCATGTCAGTGTCGTCATTCTCGGAAGGCTCGACAAGACTTTTCTCACCACTCAGCAGCTCTATCCAGCTCTGGACTGTCTCTGGAGGCTGCGTTTCTTTAATGTGCTTCAAGGCCTCATCCAGAAGCACATCTCCTGTCGGAGCATCTGACTTGCAGATCACCTGGATAAATAAAAGGAATTACACAGTCTAATTATACCGGTGCACACTGTCCGCCTCACTTTGATTTAAACCCATATCCTGTATGAACAGGATTCAGAGGGAGTGAAACTCTTTGGCTGAGAAGTCCCTGCTGACGAAATGCACAAACAATCCAACAACAGTGTCAAACGTCTAGTATTACAATGAACACAGGTTAGCTCTTGAGCACGTTATCCCACCTTTCTTGTGAGCAGACTTTTCCTCCTCACCCCGCAGGGCTCCAGCTGTAACCTTCCTCTGAGGGCTAGTTCGACCAACATACACCCACGAAGACCGGAAGAAATACAGTCGTTCCAGAACGACGTGTAGCCCTGAAAGGAAAAAAAAATATTTAGCAAACTTTAGCTGACGTGTTGGTGGGAGACTGCAGAGGGTATTTACAGACGGTCACGTCGCTCTTGGTAAACTGTCAAACTGCCCAGGTAACCTCAACACAGGAAGTTAGTCAATGAAAGACGTGTTTCCGTAAAAGATCAACGAGCTAGTGCGTTTTTTTTTTTTGGCACGTTGCGTTTGTTACGCGGTTAAATAGAAGCTACTAGACACACGTTTGCAAACCAGATTAACGCTTTAAAGCGACACCCTTCAAGCTGCGCTTCAGGCTAATACCGGAATCATTAACTACCACCTGAATAAACCAACTTAAACCTGTTGACATGTTTGGTGACTCAACATAAACACAATGTTAGCTAATGTTCGTTTCTAAGTTCTTAGCTAGCTCACTTAGCAGAGTATCATCAGTCCACACCTCTCGATCCTTGAGGCCCAAGAGCAACACTTCCTCCATGAGCGTGAGTCTAGTTTCCTTCGAGTCCCCCTTGTCGTCATCCTCCTCCTCCCCGCGACGTGCCTCGTCCTCCTCTCCGCCGGACTCCTTCTCCTTGTCAGCGGCAGCACTGCGAATGGCCTCGGTCCTCCTTTGGACGAGGCCCGAGTTTCTCTGCGTGAGAGAAGTCATAGCTGCGGCTGCAAAACGATCAGATCCGAAGGAAAGCGCCTGCCAAGAGCAGAAGGAGAGCCGCGCAGCATGTAACCTGGCTGCTAAAGGTGAAAATATAGAAACGGTTGACTGATCGAATAAAGACGACCGTTAACGTTAAGCTCGGCTCGGAATTCCTGCATAGACTCTGCCCACTTCCTGATCCAACATGGCAGGCAGTGACGTAGAAGGTCCTGTGAGCGCGTCAGGCTTGCTGTTGCGTTCACGGTCTTCGGAAATACAAATTACCTCAATGTAATACAACAAGAAGACGGCTTTTTGTTTAAAACTTTACATTTCTCATTGTATATAATAACTTCAGATTTATCATCTTTTTTAAACTCATCCAGCTCTCAAATGATTCAGCTCATTCAAGACACGATCAATTTCAACTTTCATTAAAAAATATTTTTCATATAACTGCATGCGGTTTAAATGGCTCTCCAATAAAGACTAAGAGGCAGTGTGAATCAATGCTGACCTCATGTGGTGTGTTTGAGCGTGAACATCCATCCATCCATCCGTTTTCTGAACCCTCTTTGTATTTTTTTTTTACCTCACTGCCATTCAAGCACATTTTCTCAGGATGCAATTGCAGTTTAACCCTTGATTTGAATTCTCTTACAGCTATTTCAGCTGTCATGCTGCCAGCCCTGCTAACTCTTTTTGTGCTGTTCTTGAAAGGCATCAAACTGTAGTGTGTGCAGACTGTTGGAGCTCTTTCATTCTCTACAGCATTCACCCTCAGTTAACTTTGACACTTCCACCCACCAGATGTTCATTGCTGACCTGTAGGTCCCGGGGGAAAAAATAACAAGATGCTTGTGAATCTCACTGGCCCCACACTATTACAAAAAACCCTGGTATTATTCTATTTGCTCTGTCCATATGAAAACACTAAAAGCAGAGAGGCGCCAGTCTCAGTAGCATTCACAGCCTTAGAGGTTACATTGACCATAAAAATAACACTAACAGAAAGTTACATTGTATGCAGTATAACTTTGCCTGGTTTGAATAGGCCTTCCTTGTGTCATGTTTGCATGTTTGGGCCTATCCACCTCATCTCCTTCCTTTTTTCTCAAGTGTCTGTCCAAACATGGGCGAAGGGCAACATACATTTGAATGTTCTTTGCAGTCTGTTCAATTTAGGAGCAGACTGTGGTCCTGTTAAGGTCATGATTTATTTAAAACCGAGCAGCCTAACAGTGAATTAATAAATGCAAAAAAACAGACACTCCCAGAGTGGTCATGTCGATTAATATGAGGTCTCCAGCTGGAGGCCATGTAGACCTTTTTTTATGTAAATCAGAATGGTGAGTGTTAAAAATGTTTCCTCTAATAAAACTCACTGTGATATACTGGATAAACTGACTTTAAATACTGTGTTATATTTTATGCTCAAAACATGTTTTGTCAGTCTGTCTAAATTTAACTGCCACTTCTGCGTGTTTTTGGACTGTTTTTTGAATGGATCAGTGTTGTTGTTTTGTAATGTGTGTCTGCACAGTTGGAATTTGTTAATGTGAATAATTACAGAACTCCATGTTTCTGTGCCAGGGTATTGTCCGGGTAACACCCTCATTATCTGCAGCCTCCTTGTTCACCACATGATGGAGAGCACGAGTAAGCAACGGCCGTTTCCACCACCAAGAGCATCATTCACTGATGAAGATTGTTTTTACACAAAGATACCGGAATGTAGATGTTCCAGCTTTCAAAATAAGAGCAAATGGAAGGTAAGTTATATCTTGTTACTAATATTCTTATAAGGTTATTAGATGTCTCGATTGATAATATTACGATGGAAGGGACTTGTGACACATTTTTAGTGAAGTAATGCAACATAATAATTGTTAGAAGCAGTACGTCACACAAGCAAGCTTTTCTGAAGTAGGTCATCGTTTTCTTTTGAAAAGCCAGACCGGATGTCCTGCAGATAAATGCTTCCGTCTTGACACCGGTGCCGTGTGGCCCATTGAGCCCAATCTGAAAATAGGAGCATCTCCGCGGCAGACAGTGGTGGGTTCCTCCTGAGTCGCATATTTTCTATTTTCTGGATATATACACCACAGATAAATTCCAGGATGCCTTCGAATCAAAATGTTCAAGGTAATGAATAATAGTGAATTGTCCTGTTTTTTCCCCCCTGGGTATCTGATTATGTTTGTCGCTAGCTAAAAAGCTCTCTACAATAGAGTCAACCGGCTACCGTTGAGTTAAAGCTCGTGTCGATGTTAACAAGCTAGCTATCAAAATGATCTTTTTTTTTCTGTTTGCAGGTGGGAAAGCGTTTGGGCTGTTAAAGGAGCAGCAAAGGCAAAAACTGGAAGAAATAAACAAGGTACGCACGCTGTCTTTATTCTCTCCGGGAGCGTCTCTAACGGCACCTTCACGGGAATTTGAATTGAATGAGCTGGTGCACACTTGAGTTGGCATTGGCCTTGTTTTTCAACGTGCGGCCACCACAACGAGGATTCGCGATGTTCAGATTACTGAGCAGCACGGTGAATAATGAACACCACAACTACCATTCATAGTTATTGTAGCTGACCATGGCGATGCTGTTAGGGCATTTTATCGATTCCCCCCCTGCAGATTCGTGGCACTTGTTGAATGGATGCATGCCATCACACGTCTGTGTTGAGGCACGATTGAGTATTTCCCTTTGAGCTGACTTATCGATCTGCTGGTAGAAGGCATTCGGAGCTCTCCTCCTGTGAAACAGGTGTTTGAATGAGCTCTTTGTCTGAGGTCTCGCTTCGGCAGATAGCTGTAGTAGTCCTGACAGATTAACAAGAGGTCTGTATAATCTCTTGTTTCCCTCCTTTACTGTAGCTGGCCGGCTGTCATCATATCACTACAACTGCAGCCTAAAAGCAGGTCGAAGCAAGAGGGAGCGCCTGTGACTGTTTTGTGCTCAACCCCCGCTGTTCCAGTTATTCAGTGTTTTTTTTTTTTTTATATAGGCTTCATTTGTTTATTAGGGAAACAGGAAGAGACATGACCCCTGATCCCCAATCTCCTAGACTAAAAATAACAGCTACACTGTGTTAAATCCAGTGACTTCAATTTCATATAAATCCCACTGCATCTGTATTATTATATCCTCTACTAATGAAATCATGCCTGCAG
>JAVQJX010093508.1:0-17352 GCA_036025115.1 Ambassis agassizii
AAATCAATAACAGTGATGCGCTGTTTCAATCTGAGGCTCGGTCTCCTTCTGTGGGTCACATGTTGCAGGTTTCAGGTCTGACATGAAGTTTGATCAGAACAATGATTGATCAGTAAAAAACCTTTCAAACGTTTTTACTTATCAATGATGCACCGCCTGATCGAATTTATTGATCTGTGACACATCTGACAGAAGTATCATTGTTAGTATATATGAGGGCCGACGTTTTTCCAGGGCAATGTTTACTTTACTCGTGCTGCCGTGGCTGCGTTCTCAGCAGGAAAAACCTCCACAGTACTCCGATGTAAAAAGATCAAAAAATATATTTATTCCAATTCCACAGGTCTTTATACAGGAGTAAGAATCTCCTTGCCTTAACGGTAGTTGGCTTATACTGCCACAGCTACGACACAGCTACGGTAAGAAAACTTTGTTGCTTCCTTCTAATAATCCACCACCGACGCAACAACGCACAGTTCACTCCACTGCCGTCTAGTGTCGGCTCAGCAAGTCTCTTAAAGGGGCAGTAGCACCAAAGATCTAAGACACGTTCTGAACTAAATAAAACGAAAGTTACGTATGTAACTACGGTTCTAAGAATCCTGGATGACCGCCACAGGCGGTGCTTCAAGCACTGGATGTATCATCGCGCGCATGCGCAGGTCGAGTGTTTATACCAACAAAGTCACGTGTGACCCCTGATGGTTAACCTATATCTCCCGGTGACATCAGAGGATCTGTTGCTGCAGAATCTTCTCGCGAGAGCACGAGGATTCTGAGTGACAGAACGCTCTGGCGCTCATCCAGGATTCATAGAACCGTAGTTACATACGTAACTTTCGTTTCAGATTTTCCATCATCAAAAGCCATCTTTCAATCTATAAAAAGGCTGCTGAGCATAATTAAAATTTTCTTCAGTAGCAGGCTGCCACTTTCGATCTTGCCGACAGAGTTGATATGAGCTTACAGAATTATATATTGCATCATTAATTTAGCAGAAACACATGGTTGAAGCTGCAGTGGTGTCTTGTATGAACTGTTTAGTACCTGGGGCTCAGTCCAGAGATTTTTTCTGTGTTGCTGGGTCCGGGTCGACTGTGGTAAGAGTCCCTCTCTGTCCTCCTCTCCCTCCTGGAAGAGGGGGCTGACACTGAGATGGTGTGACCGCGCGGTCTGTGACCTCCGCTTGGGGAGATTGGTCCAGGTTGCGGTGGTGCTGCTGGAAAAGCTAATCTCATTACAGTTCCTCCACTTTGTGATGAGGCTACACCCCCTGGTTCTTCACCTCCTTGGCTCTGACCTCCCAGTCCATTGGCATCCCCTCCTATGCTTCCCTCTGCTTTGTCTTTCTCAAAATGAGGCTGCTGGGACTGTGGTTTGCCATCTGAAGGTGCTCTGGGCCGCGTCGTGTCTCCTGTCACCGTCTCAGACTCCATGGCAGCCTTGGTGAAGGCTTCAGGTAACGTTTGGAGTTCTGGTGAAGAGCTGGACTTATTGAGCCCGTGACCCTGCGACTGGGTGTGTGTCTGGAAGGGAAGTTCAGGCCCCTGGCTGCCTGGTGTGGAGGGTCCAAGAGTGGGCTGATCGATGGGAATTGCTCCCTCACTCACTTCTTCTAGAGTTGACTTCTCATCATCTTGACTGGAGGTGGAGGAGGACTGAAAGTTAAAGACAAGAGTTGTTTATATTCTACTGGCTGAGTTCAAACACTTAATAACAGAGACTGGTTCTGTGAGGGAAGAGCGCAGTGGAAAGTGAGCATTCAATGGCTAAGCTCCATTTGGCCATGCCATTTGTTAGAGGGGAAACCAAAATTAAAAGGATTACAGGGAAGGTTAGATTTCCATCAGCTGATAATCAAACAGCACAGGTGGTGAAGTGCTGTGATAAAGCTTTTAGAGAGCTGGAAGAAAAATAAAAAAAAAAAAAAACACTTTTGTTAAAATGAATCATCACCAGCAACCTACCCTGCTGAGCGTTCCAGGAGGCGGAGTCTTTGGGAACTTCTCGGCAGACATGAAGATGGGATCAGACGGCATCGGCTCAAACTCTTCACTCTCCAGCCAATCAGGTGTGGTGTGTGCTGCCATGGCCCCTGACCCTTCCTCCAGCACCACCACAGAGTCTATAGCAGGACATAGCAGCAACCAACAGGGTTACAGATAGCCAAGCACACAAAAAAAACCAAGAGGGACACACAGACAATGTTAGTTACACAATCAGATAGATGAATGTAAGATTCGCTGTCAGTGATCATTGTCAACACATACTCAAAATCATATGCATCCACACTACTCAACAAACTCAGCCATGTATATGAGCATGACCCACAGTGACAAAACACAGAGCGGCAGGCAGCATCAGTCCATCAATGCTTCATCTACTCAATTTCCATCAAGGCAACATGCATCAGTTTGGTTGGTTTGGTGGTTATTCAGCCCAAACAAATCACAGCTACTACAACAGCAGCCCAGACCAGGGCCTCCAGTCCTATTACCTCCCCAAACCACACACACACATTCACTCCACACTCAAACAAGAAGACAGACATTTAAGTCATGTTTGCTGAAAAAAAAAAAAAACGCAGCTCAGAAAACATCTTCATCTCCCTACTGGTTTACAAGTATTATAAGGAAGTGCATGAGGTCTGGGCATTCCTGTTGACATAAGAGGGTCAGAGGTTAAAGGTCAACCTGGGAGTATATTTCAGAAACACAGCAGTTAGAGAAAATGATTAGAAAGACAAATCAAAAATAAATAAGTAGATCACAATCCGTCTTTAGGTGTCATTGGACTGACTGATCAGAGAAGACCCTCCCTCCCGTGTTAATAGAAAACTTCAATACTTTGCTTGCACAATCTTTGAGTAGCAGGTCTTTTGCACAACTGAGTTATCAGTCATATGTGTGCAGGTAAAGAGGCAGCATGCAGGAAGAGGCGGTGTCATTGCATCTTATTACAATGAAACGAAGAGTCTGATATTTAGGTTGATTCTGATCTCATGGTGATATTAAGTTACTGTCAGGAAGTCTTGCAGCCTCACAAATAACATTTAAAGACAGAGCCAGCGATTCAAGACAGCTAAACAAAGCTAACTATACAATGAATTCTGAATATGAATGAATAGATTATACTGAAAATCTAATAGCATGCTGTTGCTGGATTTTGTGTGCTGCAGGGCTTGCTGGTTCACACTGTTAAAACTCTGTAAAGCCATCAGGCTCCTGGTGCACTACAAACAAGTGAGCATGCTTCCAAAAAAAAATGTATTTTAATGTTTAATCTTCCAACTAGGAGAAGTCTTTAACTTTCAGTAAAGGGGACAATATTGAAATCCACTTTCAGTTTGTGCTGTAGACAGCTGCATTGTGCAAGTGAGAAGAAATATACTACACCAGGAGTTTTCTAGAGGTGGGGGGAGGTGTGGGGGTCACACATGTGGTGGACGGTACCTGCCCAGGAAATGCTCCTGTGCAACCTGCCAGGGGCCGGAGGGCCTGGGGGGGTAGTGCCCAGACCCAGAGACCAGAGAGAGCCGCCCACTGCAGGCGGGATGCCAGAGGACAGGTTGGTGTCACATGAAGCCACATAACACATGGCAGGCATTCACAAACCAGGATGGATAAAGAAACATGAAAAGAAACCGATCAGAACGAGAAGAAAAATCTCTAAAACAATGGGAAAAGAAAAAAGAGGGAAGAAAGTGTGTGGAAAAAAAAGATGAGTCGAGGCAGTGAATGAATAGAAACTGTGAAGATGAATGACTGGAGGAAATGGAGTCCCAGAGAGAAAATTAGCAAAAGGACACAGGACACCGAAAAAAGAGGGCTTCTGCAAAAGAAAAAGATGTAATGTGAAACATGTGACTCATAAACCAGAGCTTGTCAAGGCAGTGATTTGTGACAATCACTGACCTGAGAGAATCCAAGCTGCTCTATTGATTTCTCCCAGGCTCAAATCATGTACTTACAGGCAATTTGGCATTTAGCTCAGTCCATTAAAGGGGACCAAGCACGGGCAGTCAGGCAGACAGGAGGGATGCATTCATGCTTAACTTTACACAACAACCATATGAACTACTCTGAATGTGACGTTGTGTTCATGGGACAAATAATTCACCTGCAGAGAACATCCACCACCACAAACCACTTCTGGATAGCTTTCTTTGCCCAGGCTCCCCACGCTGTCACTTACCGGTGTTAGAACGTTGGATTAGGTTTGGCTTCCCTCCGATGCTGCTGTGAGATTGGGTTAGAGGGTCGGAGACAGGAGCTGGTGCAGCTGTGCTGGCAGGAGCGCTGGCTGTCTGAGTGGGAGGCTCCTTCACGCCCTCCATTGCCATCAAGACACTGGAGAGCTCCTGGAGAGGCATGTTGCCAAGCTCAGAGGAGAAGGGGCTGGGTGGGTTCTCCAAACACATAAGCCAGCTTGTGTTACCTATAAAGGCAGAGATGATTTTAGTTCCACCTCTAATAGAAGTCTGTGCCATCAGTGCAGCATATGAAAAATCATGTTAAACTGGATTTATAGCTGCACAAATATAGATGCCTCGGCTCAGAAATAGAACTTTACACTGCAGCATAAAGTGTTGTATTTGGACCTAAAAAAGGAAGATTGAGTGATTAGATGTTGCATAAATGACGCACTGCACTAAGTTAAGAAAACAAAAGTAAAATAAATATTTGTCATCTAGAGCTCCTGCAGCAACATATTTTACTTTTTATACATTTTACAATATTTTAGAATGCAGACAAATACAAGTGCTTTGTCGCACAGACTACAGTACTGTGTGAGTACCATGCTGGGGCATAAATAAAGCTTTAGAGATAGATAATCCACAGAACTACAGCTGCATGCAGAGACTTAAGTGTTCTACCCAGTTCTGCAAATCCTTTTCTAAAAAGCGTCCTCATTGGAAAACAACTTTTTTCCCCTTCATTAAAGTATATACAGTAGTCAACATTTAAAGTGGGTCAAAACTTGTGATCAAAGTTGTTCTCTAGACAAAAACAGGCATTGTTCAAACAAGTAAGTGTGCCATTAATCATTGTCTTCATCAATAGAATTTCATGCCGTATCACCGTTTATGGTGTCCAGACATGATTGTTTGCACTTCATTTCTTGCTTTTGTTGAACTGCTTTTTTCCCCTGTTTTGGGTCTTTGTTCAAGCACTGACTTCCACAGAGACTTTATCCAGTACATCAGCATTATGACCCTTTTCTTGGCTCCTTGAGGCTTCTACAAAGTCACTACACTGCTGCACTGCAGGAAATAATGTTTAAAAGGCTTTTCCAACCCATTCTGACATTCCAGTGAATCACAAGTACTGAACAACCTGAAGTTTTTGGTTGCACTCTTGTCTTCACAAACATGCGACAAGCAACTGGTGACAAATAATTTCTGGACATCGACAGCAATGAAATGACATATGACATTCTATTGACGACTGATTAATAGCAGCCTGCTGTGCTCCCTGGTTATCATACCTGATGGTCTCCGTATGAAGATCTCTGCCCAGCCTTGTGTGAGCATGGGGACAAACTCAGCAAGGCTTGGATTATCTTTGAGAGGAGGAGGAGCAGATGGGGTGGCAGAGGTGGAGGAAGGAGGACCCAGACTATCCAGGGTGGCGCCAGATGAGGGGGAGAGAGGGGCAGCCAACTCACCCTCTGAAGGGGACACCAGAGGACTAAGACTCTGGGCAGGTCCGGCACGTAGTGCGTGGCCACCTGGAATATAAAGTCAGAAATTCAGAGGAAGGTCATCTGCATCATTATTTGTCACCAAGGCCAGTTTCAAATGGTGAGCTCTTCTGATAGAGACTGAACAAATAACCACAATAACACCGACTATAATGAACATAAAAGCACAGAATAATAACATGCAATTTACTATGGAGGAAAAAGGCATGCAAACAGACTGACAAAGCAAAGCAAAAACAGAACAGCCTCATTAAATTACACATTTGCATAAAATATATACAACAATATATAGCTATACACCAATACGAGGTTAGCATTACAAATCTCAAATAAAAGCACGGCTGTTAGAGCATAAAAGCAGCCATTATTTCAGTATTAAGTGTTGTTTGACAAGCCGCTGCATTTTTTTTTATTACCTGACATGGAGCGGACCCGAATGCGCGTGGCTCTGTTGTGCTGCTGGCTTGATTGTGACTCGAGTTTGGCTGGAGCCTCTTTGGTCATTCGGGTGTGTAGTGTTGGATCAGACCTGCAAGATGAAGAGATGTAATTTTGTACATGTAATTTTTTTTTTTTCTGCCTAATTACAGAGAACATCAAGTCTCTCTTTGACCGGAACAAACAAATTCATCTGGTGAAGTCAATGCAAACAGCAATCTGTTATCACTCAGTGGGGATTATGTTAGTCGATGCTGATATTACTGGCAATTTGCATCCGTATAAAGAAGATAGCTGCTCTTTACTTTAGCTAATATCTCTGTCTCAGCTTTTTAGCATGATAAAATTTGCTAAAGAGTGCTAAGCTGAAGTGAGTGAGCATCAGTCTGGACCATCAGAAGAGCTGACTTAACTCGTGACATCATGAGATCACATTATTATCCAACTTAAAAGATACCAGAATAATTTGGCAATTTTGGCAATGACAACTAAATGCAAACCAGTTGATTAAAGCTAGTCTATGATTGATGTTCCATCCAGTCACATATTCCTATCAGATAAGGGGTAAATGGTTGACTAGCAAAAACACTTCACTCCTAACATCTGAAGTGAGTTTTTTTCTTTAGCCAACTAATCATAAACTTTCCTCCAGCAGTTTTAAAATCTGAACAGCACACACAGCACCCTGTGTTGTTAAACTCTAAGGATTAGGTTAAGCAAAAAGTCTCCAAACAAAAAAACAGTAAGACACAGGATGCCTGACAGAGAGGAGCAAAAACTTAAAAAGTACAGAATCTGTGTGAGTATGGATCACCTGGTCATTTCCCCTCCTCCTCCCAGGCGTTCAGCCATGTCCAGGCCCAGTAGCGCCTGCGTTCTGACCCCTCCGCTGGTTGTTATGGTCACCAGCTTGTTGCCAACTAACCAGGTCATGCTGCGACCTCCTGCTAATAGGAACTCTGCAATTGGAGACCTAAAAGGCAAAAGAAAGACCAAACTCATCGCACCATTACACACCATCATCACTGTAAACTGCATATAACTTTTAACTCTCTGCCCACCTCTTGGGCAATGCAGAAAAGTTTGAGAACACATATCGCGCCATCATATCCAGACAGGTCTCTGTGAGCTCCAGGTGGACGGTCTTCAGGCCCTCATCAGCCTGAGTCACAGCATTTTCATCAGCAGAGCCCAGACTGCAGGTGGTGGTGGAAGTGTGCATCCTACAGAAGGAAACAGATTGATGGATGAATAACAATAAGGGGTGTAGAGTGGAAGGGAGGCATACAGATCATATATATTTTAACATGTAATCAGTGTACATGCATCTCTGATAGGACCGGAATATATAACGAGAACCCATCACATGAATACATCATGTTTTTACATGCAATACAAGCATTTATATGCACACATGCATCCACACATATGTGAATATGCAAAAGCACCACACGATGATTATGTTTTCTCAACCACATAAACAGACACACATGCTGGGATAAGTGGCCTCATTGGCTGCGATGCCAAACTGGTTAACTCAGTATATGTAAATAAGCATTGTTGTTAAGGATCTGCTTTCTAACATATTCTGATCCAGAAAAACCAGGAGGTAGCAGCCATGTGCGAGTCAGAGTGTTAAACTGTGTACTAATGTCTCCACTGAAGCCAAATCTCTTCATTAGATTTCATTATAGAGTGAAGAGAAGGCGCCCTTTGTATTCAAAGTACCCATGACTAGCATGGTCTTCAGACAAATAAGGTTAAAAGGACATTTGGAAATGTTAACATCAACACTATCTTCTGGACGTGTACTGAAAGCCAGGCAGCCTTACTGCTCATAAGTAAACACACTGAGAATGTGTGATTTGTAGCACTCAAACCCAACTGTGTTCTTGTTCATCACAGCAGGAGGATTCAAAGACAAAACCGCAGAGAAAAATGAAATAAGGAAGAAATATTTAAACAAACTGTGCAGAAAATAAAGAGGGGAAGAATATATTTGCACACCATTTCACAGTTTACATATGGCACTAAAATAGTTTGGGGGAGAGGCGTACATCCCACCTAGTTGTGTGACCATGTTTGCACCATCTGAGGTGTGTTCACAAGTGCCTCTAACACTGCTGTGACTCAGACCAAAGTCCCAGAATGTGAATCAACAAACATTCCACACATTTTATACTTACCAGTCTCCTACTGGCATTGATTCATTTTCACTTCAATGTCTCACGGGCACATACTCCAAAACAAAAAAAAACATGACCATGAAAAACTCACGACTGAATTTTTTCACTGCTTAAGGTATTCACATTCAACAATTGGCCTTTTTATTGCGAAGGCAGCTGACGGAGTGGATGAATAAGAAGCAAAACAGAAGCTCAGTGTAAAGAAGAGATGTACAGGCACATTAAGTCACCTTAAGAGTCTCATGGTCATGTTTTCTGGGGTGGAATTAGTGCCCAGTAAAAAACAGGCTTCAGTTGTAACATAAGAATTGGCTCTGAGAAAAGAAGCAGCCACACTTGAAGCAGGTTAAACAGATCCACACTGCAGTTGTTTACACTCTTAAAAGTTATGCATTTACTGATTTAAACGTTGAGCTTTTGTTGCCATCTGCTGGCCATCATATATCATAATCAAAACTGTGGTGACGTCTGACAACTGCAATCCTGGATCATGCATTCGTCCCACACTTGAGCAGGTCAGCAAAGCAGAGATAAGCATAAACATACTGTATGAAGATAAGAGAGGCAGGTAGTTTTTAATTATATGTGTGTGTTTGTACTGATTTCAAACTGTATTAAAAGTTCACCATTGCCCTGCTAATCCCTAAAAATCCCACACTAGGAGATTGCCATGGTCATAGCAGCACAGTGGATGTTTGAAGGAAGCCAAATAAATTAAAAAAAAAATATGTCAAGCAAGCAAAACGAAGCCAATCACTGGCTAAGGAAGCACAACCATCCCGAGTCAGTGAAGACTATAACATTTTTCTATTTTGAATCGACATGCTTTACACCAGTCGCTCCTGCCATTCATCTGTTGTTAGGCCAATCAGAACCATTCAGCAGTACACCCAGCGAGGCAAAAAAACCAAAAAAAACAAAGCAAAATCAAAATTAAAAGTGAAAATCTGTGTTAGAGCAAAACCAAAGACATCAATGTGGATCGGGATGTTTTCTATTAACACTACATGCAAAAGCAAATCATAAAAAAAACAAACCAGGTAAAACAGCACGAGTGCGACCGCAGCCCAAAACAAACCAAAAAGGTAGACACACAAACCTTCCTCCAGCATGCACCACCCGCTCCAGATGTTCCTGGCAACAAAACCAACCCAACGCCCACCCAGCGGTCCCACATGACAATGACCCTACACCCCATCAACCATCCCATGGAGGAAGCAACAAGTGTTTGGGTTGTTATTGTGGGGGTTTTTTTGTTTTGTTTTGTTACCCAGAAGGCTCTTCTCTAACCTGCGGACCGCATGTTCGGAGACACTGATGCTGCGGGAGCGGAAAGCGTCCATGGCTGAAAGGTCCCTCAGCTCTTTAACTGGAGAGCTGCTGCTATTGGCTACCGCTGCTGCTGCCTTGGCCATTTTTGCCGCCCGCAGACTGGGCGGTGAGGAGTATCCATTGGCAAAGGCCGAGAGGAATGGGCCCGGGATGGCGTTGGGCAGTAAGGGGTCATCATGAGGGTGGCAGTGGTTTGGGAGTGTGTGTTGTGGAGGGGGGAGTTGGGTCATGTGGTGCGAAAGTAGACAGCAGGAATCATCACCCGAGCACCAGAGCAACATGAGCAAGTGATCGGGGGGAGCACGCAGGACAGGGGAGGGTACAGAGGAGAGGGCCACAGAGTTCAAAGGGCAGGCATCACATGAGGGAGGAGGGGCCAGGAGCAATGTGGGAAGGATCCAGGATCACACAACCACCCCCCAAAACCACAACCACAATGCAGCACCCAATGGCAGGAGGCAGCGGAGGGTAGGGAGTCAAATGAAGAAAAAAAAACAAAACAAGGTGAAAATTAACAGCAGTGAACATCATGAATCAAGATTACAGGAGAGCGGAGAAAGAAAAAAAAAAGATAAACATCAACTAAACAGAAAACAGACAAGCTACAGCAAAGGGTAAAACAGCTTCTGCTATTCAGAAAGGAAAATATACACACAAATTATTCTGGAGAGCAACAAAACGCACGTTATTTCACACAGCAGGTTTATAGTGAAGCCAAGGACTATTACAGGAGAAGTATAATAGTGGGGATGGACTCAGCACAGGCCTTATATAACAGAAAAACAACCGAAAAAGAAACACTAGATTAGACCTGAGGGTTGGAGCACAGCACATCCACACAAATGTAGAGAATATACGTAATCAGAATTTAAGTGAGAGTGTTCAAATTCTATTCCTGTGTAATCTGACATGCAGAGCTCCAACTCATCAGCACAAGCACGAGGGCGATGGTACCACAAAATGGAAAACTGAAGGTGAGATGAAATGAAAGATCAGTAGGAACTGATGTTAGCAGTATGTGTAACCGCAGAAAGCCCCAATGGGAAATGTGCTTTACTATGAGAGCAGTCAATGTGTAATGAGGAGTGTGGGGACCCTAACGACTTAACTAATGGTTAACGCAACACAGAAGGAGAAACGTGACGATGTACCAAGTTATATTTAAGCCAATTTCTTAGTTTTCGACCGTGTTGGTATAGGTCCAGTCCCACCCATGCTCCTATCACTGAACCTCCGTTGTGTGCATTTGCAGTATGGAGCAATTGTCAGGATAGAGGTGTGGAAGTGAAAGGGCTACACAACCCTCTAGAGGGAGCCTTCCTCCATAGTGGTAACAAAAAAAAAATCTAACACAAATTATGCAACTTATGAACTGATAGTAGCTTTCCATCTCAGCAGCTGGCTAGCTGGCATTACAGTGTTATTGTTAAATTATGAATGACAACCCCCATTTTGAAATATTTTCACATGTGACCTGAACTTAACATCATATAACTTACATCTAGCAATGAGGTAAATGAACTTTAAAAGCTCCTCTAACATCAGTGTGAACCTGCAAGGGTGCCTTTAGAGCACCGCTAGCAAACCTAAAATAAGCAATATTCTTTTTTTTTGATGTAGTGATCAACTGATGAAAGAGATTGATTTGCAGCAGACAGCCTCAAAAGGATGCATATAAGGCACACAACTCAGAAATCCAGTAAAAAAAAATCTGTCAGCTGATGTATCAACACCACCATGGACTCTCTCCTCTTACACTGCAGCTTCATAAGTTACTCTGAATGGGATATTTATTGTGCAATGATAGGCTTATTAAGATATGATATTCATTCTCTGAATGAAAATGAAACCTCAATGACAAAAGCTTCCTTGACCTCTGCATGTTTTTTCTTTGTATAAACAGGACTCAGATAGGAAGATGTGACAGAGGGAAGAAAAGCTTATAATCTTCCTGCCGTCACTGTGTATGCGCTTTTATGAGATACAGACAGTGGACAAAGCACAGTAAACCCCTGAGCAATAAAATGGAATCAACTCACACATTATACAGGTGTTTGCATTATTTTGTCCACCACTGTATCTATTTAATATGAGGAAACAAATAAAAATCCAACTGTGGTTGAAGGAGAACACATATCAAGACAAAAACTGCATAAATAATACATAAAATGACCTAATGATCACCATGGCAACCTGAGAGGTAGTTACTGCAACCATCACATCCCAGTGTTGATGATACTAGTTATGCTGAGTCCCCCGTTACCTTGGCAACCCCTTCTTTCTAAAGCAACAATGGTGGCCAGAAGGGCAGTGTGCAGGGCTGCTGGTTTGTACATCAACACTTGCTGGCGAGTGTGAATAGATGCTTTACCTCTTGGGTCTTTCATTGAGGCTGGTGCTTCGTGCCCGAAACGGACTTTGCTCATGGCTGTCATCAAAAGGCAGCAGGGCGTTGGAGCGCAAACCCTACAGGAAGAGACAAATGAATGACTCCTGAAAGGTTTGTTTAAGTTTTCTCTAATTAATTTGCAGTATTATTTGCCTGTACCTTTGTGATGTACTGGACAAAGTCCTTCCGAAAGGGGAGTCTGCAGCGTATGAACCACATGGCAATAACATGGTGGGCCAAGGACACAATGTACTGGTTGAACCTGATGCCAAATGGTAAAAGTGTACAGGTCAGAGTGTGTCTGTGTATGAGTATTAGATTAATGTGTGTGAGCGCTTACTTTGAAGGGTTAGTGTAGGGCAGTGAGATGGCAAACACACTAACATACTGCTCAGCTACAAAGTTGGCATACAGATGGGGCAGGCGCACCAGAGCTGAAACAAACACACCAACCAACTTTCAGTTTGTTCTTCCTCTGACCGACCTTGAACATTCAACAGTGTTAAAGAGAGATATTGATTAAAAAAAGTCTGAGAAAAGCTTTTAGAACTCACTGGAGAGGAACTCGAGCATAGGAGATGCCATGGCAACAGTAGCAGAGATGTGGGTGAGCTTGACAATGAGAGCGGGCAGCAGCTTGATCATGATATCAGGCATCTCCACCGTGCACATTGTGAGGGCCACCACACACTGCTTGGCACAGCGGTAAATTAAGCCGGTCTCGAGGCACTGGACCAGTTCTCTCTGCAGAGGGGAGAGGACATGTATTAATGTAATTCTTGATATATGAGCTGTATGTGTGGGGGGCCCATAAAGCTTCAAAATAAGAAATCAGCCATAGTGGGATATGTTTACGTTTGTATCAAATGGTCTTTTGTACCTGTCTCGACTGCTCCAAGTAGTTGTGGTAGGAGGTAATCGCAGTGAGGACAGGAACCACTGCAAGCTGAACATCTGTACGGGAAAACCCTTCTGGGGTTTTCTTCAGACGCTCAGAGATCAGACGATCAGTCACCTGCACAAATAAAAGAAGAAGAGATGTCACTTAAGACAAAACAAATAGGTTCATTTGTTTCTGCATGCATGTGTTTTTACCCTACCATGCAGCAGAGTGTAGAGCACAGCTGGTCTAAGCTGCAGGGAGACGTCAGCAGAAGCACTTTGTACTGCAGCGTCCATGGCAGCTTGTCGAGAACCAGCTTCAGTACCTTCCAGTCTGTCTCCTACAAGAGGAAAAATTTAAAAAAAAAAAAGGAGATCATTGTAATTATCTGTGTTCATGATGACATCATTTTAGTTTCACAGTCCTTATCGCTTTAAGCAAAAGTCTGTTCAGTGCATACCATCTTGAGGCACTGCAAAAGGACACTGAAGGCGGGTGCGTAGGGAAGGTAGGCTGAGCGTATTGAGGCTGTTGTAGCAGGCTGAGCAGCAGGCGGGACGGGGCTGCCAGCAGGAGGTGACGTCGAACCAGTGGACTTCTTCTCACTGACACGCTTCTCTAGCTCTCTGAGACAATATAAGAAAAAAAATTCACCTGACTCATGCATAATAAGACAAATGTTCATGGGAAGACATGATACGCATGTGACCTCACCCCGTGTCACAGTAGCAATAAGGGCTGAATCTCATGGCCCCGTCTTTGTTGGGGACCCCGAGACGGTGAAGGGAGTCTGCACGCATCATCAGGAAGAAGTCAAACACCTGACAGAGATGAGAAGGAAAGTTTCAGCAGAGGGGCGATGAGCATGCAGAAGAAGAGAAAATACAGATAGAGAGATTGAGATAAACAGAAAATGAATCATTCCAACCTGTAGTCGAATACTGGACGCAATAGCTGAACAGTACTTGTTCTTGTAGTGGAGCTGCAGGTGGCTGATCAGCAGCTCGTAAACACGGCTCGCATGGCTGGCTGGTAGGCTGTAAAGTTTGCTCTGAAAGAAGACAAAAGGATATTTAGTGTCATTTTTCTTTCCCAGTTATTAATTATTATATATGATGCTCAGACATTAACTGTGTTATCTGTATTTTCAAAGAAACGGAGTGCACCTGTGCGTGTCCTACAGCACACAGATTACCAGATCAGAGTGCAGTAAAGGCATAATGAAGCAACTACGTACAGAGACTCGGATTTGTTTCTGCTGTAAATTTAAAAAATTGCTGTATAAGAAAATACACAACATGTATGTACCTGTAAAATTTCCAGCAAGCCCAGTATTGCAGTCCTGACATCCTCCATTGGAGACTCTGCAGTGGGGTCTCTCTCAGAAACCTCCAGGGGCCCTGAACACACCAGAGAGCGACTGGCCACCTAGATAAAACAAATTACACTAAACTTATCTCATCTTGCCAGAAATGGAAGTACAAGAAACTTTACACTGAGATTTGGTGCAGTGGAGTGAATGCGTACACGTTCAATGATGTCCAGCAGGCTGGTGAAGTGATGTGTGTTGCAGCCTTCTGCGAGGTCCACCAGAAGCTGGGTAGCTTGTTTTCTGACAGCTAGATCCCGGTCTTCAGCTATCCCACTGAGCTGAGGAATCACCACCATTTCAATCAACTCATCCTGAAAAAAAAAAGGAAAATAGAGAAAGGTTTTGAGCACTACAGTGGACATCTATACAGTACCTATAATAGTATGATCATCTACAGCAACATTTGCAGCCGTAGGACAACAGATGCTGTAGAAACTGTAGTGTGCGTGTGTGTGTGTGTGTGTGTGTGTGTGTGTGTGTGTGTGTGTGTGTTGAGGGAGGATGTATAGGCCCCATTTTGTTTTTTTGCTCAAGCATGATCAATGGTACTGATCGACATTTCTCATCAAGATGTATGTGTTTTAGCCTCTCTGTTGCTCAGCCCACTCATGTACATATCCTTTTTAGCGCATGTGTTTGTGTGTCTTTGCTTGTGAATAATGGATCAGCACTCATCTTTTTCAGCAGTCAGCTTTAGTAGAAAACTCCGACGCATGCCTCTTAAAGGGACCATCCCAGTGCCACATGGCACTATAGTTTGTGAATGAGAGAGGTCGTTGTGCATCCCCACACACACACACAGATTGAGAAGCACGCATGCAGATGCACTGAACACACACCACCCACACACTCATGCAGTTCCTGCTGCTGCTGCACACACCCTCTTCACTGCAACAGCAAAATGCCTGTTTCTGACAGGATGGGTTTGGCTCAGTCTCTCTCTCTCTCTCTCTTTTCTCTCTTAAGATTATTTTTCCAAAGAATTGGATCAGACATCACGTTCAGAATTGAATAATTAGAAATGTTTATGCCAAGAACTTGTCAGATAAAACATTAAAATATCACAAGTTTGCTGCTGTTTCAATAAATCTGAAACGTCTGCCTGTTTTCTTGGAAAGTCGTTTTAATCTTTGGCATTTTTATGAGTATGAATATAAGTAACCCTGTTCTTCCAGGCTGCTGTGTAGTCAGTGCAGCCTGATGTTTGCCAACGCTAGGAACACATCCCAGGTGCTTTTGAGCAAGGCATTTGACGAATGAAATCTGTGTTAGTGCAGCGTGTCTTTGAATGTGTGTTCCTGGGAAAGGAAAGGGTTTGAAACATTTCTTTGGTTCTATATCAGGCTATCTTCAGCTCAGAACGGTGGGCTATCTTTATCTCTCTTTGTTGTGGTGATCTTTGATGGTGACAACTGGAGTATCTTCATCTGTCTTCCCGTTGTCCTCCTCTGCCTTTCTCGATGTTATCGTGTAACTATTATGGGTTGCTGGTAGACAGTACTGTATGTATGATGTGAGCTGCGTGTGGACTTCTTCTTGTAGAGGTACTTTTTAAGAAGCAGATTTTGAAATCCAATGATGTTTTCACAAAGACGTAAACCATCATCAGTAATGAAAGTCTTTTTTTCTGTTGATTAATCTTCTAATTCGTTTTAATTATTACAAGTTGATGTGTAAAGGAAACAGGAGATTATTTGTGCAATTAATTATTAATCACAGTCACCTCCACTCAAAGGAAAAGTTCAGTTGCTTGTTTTTTCTTCCTTTTTGGTTATGTGATTCATAAAATTACCAAGAGAAATATGTGGCCGTGACTTCATTCTCCGTGCCATACAGCGATCCCTTGAGACTTGTTCCACTGCTTTTTCTTTTTGTCTGTTGTTGTTTCAGTCAATCGATTGCAGGACAAAGACAACTTAAAGTAAAAGCAAATCATTTTAATCTTATCAGTACAAACTTGGCTGCAGGATCCAACATTTTCTCAATTGTCACCTGAGCATTCCATTCACATAATGATGATGAGGAAGAGTGACATTATTACACTCCATTTTAACCTAATAATATGGCAAGTATTTGTCCTAGAGTTGGCTCATTAGGCTAAGGTTTGTAAAGAACTCATCTCAGGCTGCAGGTGAACTATAGAATTCATCCTGCTTCTTCTCAGTGGTTTGGCATGTCGGTACTAACCTCATTCACTAAGGTCTGTTGTCTGTCTTCATTAGCGTCTTCCAATTATTGGTCATGCGTCACCTGGAAACCAGCGCATACAGTCTCGATGCTTCAGTTAGACTGCATGTCTCATCAGTATTTACATGTATATCATACCATTATAATTATGTTGTAAAATGAGAGAGGTGTGCAGGGAAGACTGAGATGGAGAGTACATCATCTGCTCTCTTGTTCCCCACACTCTTCTTCATAAATTATTACTAGAAAGTGAAATTTCTAATTAATTAATTTCACACACAGAGACGCTTTTGTCTGACCAGGGCTAAAATCAAGTCAAATGTCAAAGTATGTTCTTTTTCTGTTCTTTCAGCATTTGGCCTTATATTATACCTTTCTAACACACAGGTGGCTTCTTCAGCGGGACACTACATGTATATTACAGTATGTCCAGTGAAAGCTGGACTCATAGTAATCTCTTCTCTCTTCAGTCTTCAGGGATTCAGCTTCAAAAACTGGTTCCTCTCCTGTGAAGAAATGTGAAGAGTTAATCCTCAATAAACTAAAGTGTTAATTGTGTTCAGAAAGTTCCCAATGATTTGCTCTTAGCATCCTTTCATGCCTGCATGTTAGTTGCTTGAAGGTTTTCTCAGCACACCAGTTGAAGTGTAGTTTAGTGCATATTTCTAGAATCATTTCTGATGCATGTGCTATGAGTACCACACATCTGAGTGAGGGAAAGACAATTCATTGTATGCAAGGAAATGTATAATGATATACTTACTAAAAAAAATGAAGAAAGTGTTGGTCAAGAACATTTAGAGTATGATGCTAATAGTCCTAGTTCATATCAATTTGACTGGCTTTGATTGGAGGAAGCATC
>JAVQJX010093557.1:0-10294 GCA_036025115.1 Ambassis agassizii
CTTTGAATATTCAGTGAAAATCAATCCCAGGCTGCTCTTATAGCTGACTGATTTTTCATTTCAAACTAAAAACCATGTTGGACTGCTCTTTGAGATTTTATGTATCAGTTTTCTGTGTGTCCTCTGGGGAGGTTTCTGACTTTGCCAAATATAAATTGAAATATTTTTTGTTTGCTTCCATGGCCTTAATGACTGTGGATTACAATTTAACTACTACAAAAAGTTCTTGCATCTAGTTTTACAGATGTATTCCTAACGAGTAGAACGTGACTCATCATTTAGTATTGTAGGTGTGTAAATGATCAGTTAGTTTTAGACCAGTTTTATTGGTCGTAATAGAGGGCCCCTGCTTAGGGCCCCATGGAGGCTTGGGCTGGCCCTGTTTGGCTTTACTTCTACCATTATGTTCTGTTTAAACAGATTGTTGTCGGGATCTTATCTTAGCCTATCCTGCGGAGAGTAGTTGTAACTATTCCAAGACTTGGAAAATTCAAATGGCAGTATTTGTAAAGCTTACTGAAGAAGCCAATGAGTGTTCATTTTGAAAGTGTTCACTAGATGGAGCTAGAGTATTATTCGAGTATTATTCACCAGTCATCTTTACATATATTACTTTCTTCTTAATCTGCTCTGTGAGCAGTTTTTATTGTTTGAACGCTGCCAAAGGTGTTATTATTTTCTGAATTAAATCCTCACTAGATGTGATCATTTGCATTTTTAAAGACAATATTTTATTTTTTTATT
The DNA here is from genome assembly GCA_036025115.1 of Ambassis agassizii. Lineage (NCBI taxonomy): Eukaryota > Metazoa > Chordata > Actinopteri > Ambassidae > Ambassis > Ambassis agassizii. Next base: position 745 of record JAVQJX010093557.1, read on the forward strand.
TATTTTATATACTATTCTACCACAGCCATGCACATGCAGTGTAGAGAAGGAGCTGCCGCTACCAGGCTGCTGGTCCTGAGCAGGTGGGGGTTCGGTGCCTTGCTCAAGGGCTGAACTGGCAGCTCTCCAGCTATTAGTCCACCTTCATGTGTCTTAGTCCGGGGCTGGACTCGAACAGGCACCACCACCCAACCGAACCCTCCAATTCCCAACCCAAGCCCCTAAGGACTGAGCTAAATATTGTTGTGTAGTGAAAACCGTAATACAAAAGGTTTGTCACACACTTTATATTTGTTTCAACAGTTCTTTTATAGAAACTTGACTCTTAACAGTGCAATCTACTACAGTCCTCCATCAAGCTAAACATGGATATAAACATGATGAATTATCAACGCCACTCTAATTAGTATGCAGGTTTCATATATGTAACATGACATACAGTGGGTTAGGTTGGTCACAGTAAGCCACTAATTTCTACGTCAGTGTTTACCTTATACATACAGTACAGACAGCAGAAGTAATGCAAGACACAACCTATAGTATGTGGACACTTAAGGTACATTTTTTGGTAATAAGTTTGTGTTACTATTGTACATAGCCACTTTCAGTTCAAGCAGCAAAATCCATATTCACCAAAGAAAGTTTTGTATTTCTATTTTCATCTTGTCAGATTTTGAACTGATTGACATGAAAGTGGCAAAAATGTGAGTGTGGCTGCACGTGTTGTGGTGCAGGCTGCATAATCCGTCAGACAGCTTCACACCTCCATCAGGTGCACGCAGACTACTGTCTGTTGATCTCTCTAAACAAAAAAGATAAACGCATCTTGTCATCACGGATCCTGCTGCTGCTCCTAGGTGTTGTCTGTTGGTTGCAGGTTCGGGAAGTCAGTGTATTCTGGATGACATTTAGCAGTCGCAGGCACGACCTGAAGACAGAAGAATGAGTTTTACTATTCAAATGGTTCATTATCTTCATGGAAACTTTGACTAATAAATAATATAATAAATGCTCATTTCTATTTTTGCATAATAGCCTATTGTGACTGAGCTCATTGACTTTATCTCAGTCTCAGAAGATTAGAAGATTTTTGCATTTCTTCTTAAAAGATAATATTTTTTCATTTCTGGAAAAAGAATGAAAACACTTCCTCCTTTATTAGCTAAGAATCAGGAGAGGGTGTGTGTGTGTGTGTGTGTGTGTGTGTGTGTGTGTGTGTGTGTGTGTGTGTGTGTGTGTGTGTGTGTGTGTGCGCGCGCGCAAGTGGAAACTGCCTGTTGGTGCAGTATGTCCCTGTAGGCCCCTGTTGAGTTGCTTACATGCTACAAATACGCACAGTGTTTTTCCATATGGGCCACTTGGGTGTATTTTGTCTACATCAAAGCTGCTAAAAATCAGACTAGCTTGATTTTCCAGCAGCATCTCAAGTCATCAGAAATTCAACATTAAATAAACTGGGTGTCATATCTAAAACCAGCAGGACATAAACGTAAACAGCTACAGCAATCACAGTATGTCTGCCTTCTGTGCTACCTCTCCTCCTCCTCCTCCTCCCTGCTTCTTTCTCATTGTGGCTGCAGGACACCCAGAGTCCCACCACCTGTTGAACAGTAAGGTTTGTGGCATCTCTGTCCAGCACTACACGTGCTTCCCATTCTGTGTCAGTGTGTGTGACATGAGGGTGTTTACAGGGAGGCAGATGGACAGAGTAAATATAACTTTAGACCAGGGCAGGAAGCCAATGGGGTGAGGAAATCTTTGATATTTCAGAGGGGGAAAAAGCCTTATTTACTGCTACATGAAGTGTATATACATGTGTATACAGCAGGCGTTTATTTTTAGCACGAGCTTATGTTAATAAAAATACCCCCAGTGTTGTTATTGTTATGTAAATGTTCTGTACATTACCTTGGTCGGTAAGCATCTGCTGTGCATTGCTTCCTGTCCTCCTTCTGCAAAGAGGACAGAGGAGAGTTTAGAGAGGTAAAGAGTATAATATAACATTATTTCCACAACGCATGATTGTTATTCTCATTTTTTAATGCGTTGCTGTGTGCAGGATCACCTCTTGTCCTGGTTGAACTTGCACCTGCAGTGACCACCTAAAGAGAGCAGAAACAGATACTATTGTGTCAGTGTGTATTTCCGCATTCTTCAGGTTGATTTTGCAGTATGGCAGACAGCAATTACTCAACTAATATATATGTTATTTGTCAACATGTAAGGTAAAGGTGTGTAGTGTGCATCTTACTGAGCAGGATGGTGATGCCAATGAGACAGAGGACAGCAGCTAGAATGAGGCCTCCAACACGCAGTCTGCTGTAGTCTGCACAAACAAACCATGTTTAGTTTTAGTAATTGTGAAGTTCAACACAATAAAACAAATCTATTTATCATTCACTTCTATTAATAAAACATATAGATTACCAAAGGTAAAGGGGTCATCCACTGTGGAAACAGAAAAAAAAACAGTGTTACACAGTGAAGACATACAGATACATACCAGTAACTTCACAGAGTAAACAGTACAAAGTGTGGTTGGCCTAGTTTCTAATTATTGACATTTCAAACCATCGGGCCGATACATGTCAAACTCAAGACTCAATCAGACTGAAGGTAAAAACGCTTACCGCTCTGTTCCTCTGCAAACACCAGGGACACAACTGTGAAACACAAAGACACACATGATAATGTCAACCAGGTCAGAGAGATTTACTTTCAAAATACAGTCTAAAGTTTGTCGTTGTAGTTGCCTAAAACCCAAGTACCTTACTTATGAATTGTTGTAGTGTACGTGTGTATTTTATTTGTTTTTCTTTAACATTTATCTAACAGCTGCAACATAACTGAATAACACAACAACATTAATGCATCTGTAAAAGCCTAATAATCCATTAATGTGATATATTTCTGATGTTTTCAGACATTGACAAAAAAAGTGGGAACTGACTTCTTAAATCCATAGCTGATAAAGTGTCACATAAATATCTGTATCATCTCTCCTCCTCCTCCTCCTCCTCCATCTGACAAAGCTGTGGCTGTTATTACTTACTTTTTGAGCACCGTAATGCAAAACATTTACAATGTTCAAAGTCTTTTAACTCTAATATGATGTAAAACAGACCTTTAAAAACGAGATCAGAATTCAATGTAATATATAACAAAGTAATATTAATGATTTACTTTGTGATTTATTAATAAAGACATTTTTACTTACGTGTCATCAACACCAAAGCACAGATTTTTGACATCTTCAAGCTTGAGCCTGTGTACATTAAAAAAAAAAAAAAAAAAAACGTAAGTTACAACATAAAAACAAATTTGCTCACACACTTCTACTGACATCATTCACTTCAAACTGCAGAGGCCTGACTGACAACAAGCTGCATTAACATGATTAAATAATCAAATTGTAAATGTGTGCATCTCTGTTCACTGATCACAGCGCTCCAAACCAGCCTGTACCAGCTAACAAAGTCAACAGAGACATGTGGCAACATTTAACCTTTCTGTGTTTTCTGAAGGGCACTAAAAGGAGGACAACCTCTGAAGCACACACAAAGAAATCTGATCAATTTCAAAGTGGCACAAAGTGGCTCTCTGTCTCTCTCTCTCTCTCTCTCTCTCTCTCACACACACACACACACACAGAAACTTGAGCTGATGTTGATGGATGCTAAGTGCTCTAACAGAACTTTAACAGAAGAGCTCATTCTCTCTTGTTAACTGTGTTACAGTGTTGCCATGGTAACTTCAAATCTGTTTAGATTTTTTGTTCCAGAGGCAACTTTATGTTACTACAGTTTTGTTCCACAGTGCATAATGTAGCATGTATACATTCACAAACGCCTCCAATCAGCTTTTCACTCACAGAAAAATAAAAATCTATGACAACATTATTAACCTGCACTCCACCTTCCAAAGCTATTTCCACCTTACACGTCAAGTTAATCTTATTTTCTAGAGCGTCTCAGTGAAGAGATGTGAACTTTGTGTTTCGTTTTTTTTCTTGTTATCTGTCTTTGTAGGGCGATAATGTAACTATAATGCTTTATCATCACATCATATCCCAGGAAATAATTTGATTTGGATGTTTCATTTTTTAAATTTGCATGACCCAGATGTATTATCAAATGAATGAATGATACACAGACCAACAAAAAAGAAGAGGAGCAGCAGAGCAGCAGGAGGGGACACACCTTAAATAACACAGCAGTAATTTTCCACGTACAGCTCTTTTCCACTTTGGGTGCACCATGGAGAAGAGCAAACACACACATGGGCCATGGCTATTGTAAAATCAGCATTTAAATACAATGTGCAAAGTGTGAATAAAAATGCAACTACTGGATGATAATTTAAGTGGAATCACCAGGAAATGAGAAAAAAAAAGCTAAAAGTTAAAATTGTTATTGGAGCTATAAAATCACAGACTATAAGGCAAAGATTCACTCGTGAAAAGTCACTTACTATCTCGAGCTCTGTCAATTATACAATCAAATTGTCAATTGTATTAAATAATCATTTGAGTCATTCTTAAGCCAAATGTTTGCTGTTTCTAGTTACTCAAACATGCTCTTCTTGTTACTTATGACAGTAAAATGATGGATTATGGACTGTGGGTCTTGACATGTCATGCATATACAAATGATTCTGCACTACTAGTAGTATCATCATGAAGCATTTTTATGAGTAAAAACAACCCCAAGTAGCCTTAAGATAAAACAATGTGTCGCTCTCCTCTGCTGCTGGTATGTGGAGTTTGGCAGCGAGGCAGAAAGAGAAGAGCAGGATGAGTGCCTCCCCACAGCAACCCAAGGAGGGCAGTGGGAATGCAGAAGATGGGAAACAGGCCAACCCGCACTAAGAATGTAGCTAAGAAAGGCAAACGGAGAGGAGGGAGGAATGGGAGAAAACAGAGAGCAGAGAGAGAGACAGACAGGTGAAGGTCAGACTGTTTTAAAATGTCAGGCAGCGGACAGAAAGAGTGAGACGTGGACGGAGGACAGGGTGTAAAGAGGCGGCGCCTCTGCTTGTATTTGAAGATCAGATTCTAAAGCAAATGTTGGTGTAAGGTGGAGCCAGGTGTGTAGTGGAAGGAAGGAACTGTAGAGAGCAAAAATAAAACATTTGTAGACTTTTACAGTGAGGAAAAGACAGATCAATTTATTTAATGAATAATTACAGTAATTTGGAAAATTAAAAAAAAATCCTCTTTGCTTATGAGCAAAGTGCTGATGATGAAGACAAAGTTTAGTTTTTCTCTTCCTGCAGAGCTGCTCGTCTCGCTCTGCCTGCTGGAGGAATAAAGCCTTCTCTGTTCTGGCTCCGTCACGCTGTACTCTGCCTGTCTCTGACTATCCCTCATGTTGTTGTTTTAAGCTCTCCGTTTCTTCTTGTTATTGGAACCGTATCCTTTTTACTTGTTTTTGTCTCTTCCTCTCCTGCTGTCTCTTTCAACTTCTTTCTTTCTGTACAGTGTTTCCTCTGTTTGGTTAAAGCCCATGTTTCCATTAGCTTCTGTCTCCTCTCCAGCCTCTTTAGACCTCTGCTACTTCCCTTTTCTAGCACACTTGTGCACAGCATTGCTCCTGTACCCATGCTCTCCTTTTGTTTCATTCATCCATCCCTTCACTTTGCTTCCTGGAGCCCAGCCTCCCCCTCCTCTACATCATCTTCATCTCCCCCTCACTGATGTTGACAGGTGACTTTATAGTCTCAGTCACTCCTTGGTAATATGATGATTCCTTTGCATGCGTCTTCATACACATCACTTATATTGGCCTCTTTACATCATGTGTACAACATCAGTCCACTTCAGACAGTGTAAATATATACAGCATGTTCACATATCAACACCAGTTTTCCAATATTTGTTTCCCTGCTTTGTGTTGTATGAGACCTGGTGTGCACAGCGGGTACATGCATGTGTAACTTGGTCACTGTTCTATTTTTCATACATCTCCCCTCCTCCCACCTGTTTGAATGTTTGTGTTCCTGCACTGCACTACAAAGACAGCTGCCTATTCTCAGTGGTATTTTTTTATTCCTAAATTAGCAACATGCATTCCAGCGTCCTTTATAACACACACACACACACAGGAAGGGTCTGTGTCTATGTTATGCACACAGTGTGTACACAACTTGCTTTGGAATTTGTCATTTTTAGACAGCAGTGATATTTCTCTGGAAACATGACTGCTGATCCATGTGACTTCACGTGTGTGTGTGTGTGTGTGTGTGTGTGTGTGTGTGTGTGTGTGTGTGTGTCTGAAGTATTTAACTTTTGTGGCTGCTGAATAGCTTCATGATAACTGTTGACCGAAGTTGTTTTGCAACAGATGCAGATAAAATGTTAATGTGTGAAAAGAGCAGAAAGAGGAATGAAGAGGCACCAACCACGTGGGGGAATTATTGGAGAATGAAATGAGACAGAGACTCCGTGAATAGGGGAACTGAATGAGAAAGAAGAATTTGAGCTGCGGGGAACGAGGGAGGGAGAGAGGAACACGAGGGAGAGCATGGGTGGGAAAGACGGGGAAGAGGAGGGACGGACAGAGGGAGCGAAGCATACTAGAGCCATGAGTCACACATGGTAACCACAAGCCTAACAACAGGCTTCATGCTCCTCACTGTGCATGAAGGGACAGAGTACATTTCCATCAGTTCTTTACACCTTCCATACATAAAAGCACAACGTTCTTGTACGCTTAAAACATTTCCTGCCTGGTTCCTGCACATTAAAAGCTTTGTGGTTACACCGAAGGTCACATCTCTGATATAAAATCAATGACTTCTTGTTGAGGTTTCTAAATTTGTGTTTGTGAGACACCAAAGAGATGCAGGGAAAGGTGAGGAGATGGTGTCCCACCTTCTCTCTCTCTCTCTCTCTCTCTCTCTCTCAGCTGTTCACCTCACTTCTTTTTTAAGATCTTTGGTCATGTGAGGAGACGAGAGGTGAGATATCTGTCTCACCTGAGAGAGGAAACGCACCACCTCCTCCTTCCTCTCTGACTCTAGTCTCCTAGCATCTGATATAGATGTAGTACTGTGTTTTAGAAGATTATTCGTGCAGACGTTTATCAGTTGACTAAAACCATCTGTTAAATCATAATATATTGTCATTTTGTGATATTTAAAGCATTTAAAAAAAAACCGTTTAGCACTCTTTCATTAATCATCTCCGTCCACACTGCACTCACTCAGCTAATAAAGGCTTGCTGATCGACAGTATTCACATCATAAAATGCACAAATGAGCAGCACAACAGCTGCAATGTCTGTTGAGTCACATGATGGGGAAGTGATGGTATAAGATCCAATCAGGAAGTGAATGAGAGCATCTGCATCATAGTTTCCAAATGTTTCTGTTTTTGGCCTGCAGACTACAGAAGCAAGTTTTCAGAGTAAATGCGAAGCAGGGTGGACACTGAATCTTTACGATGGATTACTGTGGACGTATATATTTATAATGCCATGCGATTCTTTTGAGAATCAATCCAAGAAATGAGCAGTCCACCTCCCACTCTGTGGTGGCTCAGCTCCTGTCCTTGTCCCCACTGTGTCCTTGGGGCACATAGTAGCAAACTGTTATCACCTCTGCTCTTATCAGCTGGCCTTTTCACATACACACGCAGGCTTCACAGAACGATGAGCATATTTTAAAAAGAATCCGCACAAAACATCAAAGCCGCCTGCATATGCATTTTTTTTCATTGTAACGCAAAAGATGAGTCTGCGTGTATATTTGATGCTTCAGTGAAAAACACTGAAACTTTTTTTTTTTTTTTTTATAAATCAGAATGATTGACGCGCGTGGAGCAGAAATCTATCCGGGGCCATTACGCACGTACTGACCCGTGGGCGCGTGTCATTCCATTGTCATGGCATTGGTGGGCTCGAGAGGAGACGTCAGATAACATCATACTTTGAGACTGCGTTGTTCTGTGATGCCGTTTTAAAGAGATTTATACTGTTTTACCCGGAAATATTTTCCTGACTTAATGAGAACATGTAGCTATTAGTCATAAATTATCCTAAAAAAAGACAGTTAATATGAAATATAGAGATTTATCAATAAATGTCTCCACAAACAAAACTTGTTTAGAAGCAGCAACATCAGACAAAGTTGCTCAGTAAATGTGGAAAACTTCATGATGACATTTCAGAGGAGACACTGCCGTGTGAAATAAGAGCTCTTTTCTTTGTTCAAACACTTACCTTTGTCACGATGTATTCAGCAGCTACAAAACACGAGGAAAATTTCTCACAAGCGGACGGATACGTGACTCACAAACACGACTTCAGCGACTTCTCTCCACTCTGTGCGCCAACACCCTGTCTTCACCACTGTGGCGCTCAACAGGTTGGCTTGGTTTTAGGAGGACAAAAAAAAAGTGGGAAGTGGGCAGAGTTTGGGAAACGCTGCACAGCTTTTTAATGGTGAATCCTGATCCTGGATCGGTTTCTGTTTGCGTGCAGAATGTGAAAGGAAACAGAAGGGGGGCGTGGAAGCTGATCCAGAGTCAGTGTGGGAGGAGAGGAGGAGAGTTAATGTTTGCTTCTCGGGAACGACCACGTGGATCTCCAGTCATTGATTAGAGGCAACACTGCACACATTTCAGATCATATTTATTTGAATTTTGCTCACAGATTATTGACACTTTCGTCCCCTTAATTATTTCAATAGCAGATCAGCGAATCATAATATTGCTCTGCATAAGAATGTGTGTATTTACAAGCATAAACTTCATACTAATCCACATGGTGCCAATTTTCTGCAGCATGTTTTTTTTTAAAGGTAGAGTGGGGTTTTGGGGGACAGGTCTGTACAGGTATAATGAGCAGGTGTGTTTCTGTGTAACCCCCCCCAACACACACCCAGTCTCTCCACCCCTTTAGCTGTGACCTCTTCCTTCTGGTGGCAACCGGTTTGTCAGGCACAATATCAGATTTCACTGCTGTCATCTTGCCCATTTCTACAAGGTGAGAGAGGAAAGAAGGAGGAAGGGAGGAGCTGCAATTAACATGGCAGGTTTAGAAGAAAGGGACAATGCAATAAAAAGAGGAGGGGGAGCGAGACGGTGACATTCAAATACCAAGTGTCAGAAAAAAATATCTTACTTACTTCTTGCCACACTTATCTGTGAAGGAAAACCAGAATAAATTCAGCTTTGACTCAGTTACAGTGAACGTTTATATTGTGTTTGTGTGTGTGTTTGTGTGTGTGATTGCATCACTTACAAAATATAACACCGACTCCTCCAGCCACCAACAAGCCTGTAAAGATCAGGCCTCCAATTCTTAGACCTTCATAGTCTGTTGGAGGATAAAAGGAAATCAAATTTATAAAAGTAACAAAAAAATCCTGAAAAATAATGTAGATTATAAGAAAAAGAAACATGCACTTACTGTAAACAAATGGATCTGTGGACAAGAAGAAAGGATAAAATAAAAATGAGTATAACAGTCATGCAATGTAGCATGTAGCAATGTAACAGCCATAAAAACAAACACATTGTTAAATACAGCTTTTGTTGAACTGCCTTATT
>JAVQJX010093565.1:0-23936 GCA_036025115.1 Ambassis agassizii
TCTCAGTAGTAGGACTTTCCTCTTGTATGTTTGTACATCAACATGATCATTTCAATTTTTTGGGGAATCAGCCTAACGTATCCAACGGTTTCTTTATAATTACTTTACAGGATTGATAATGCATGTTAAGTAATGCTTTGAACTTTCGTTCTTTGGATTTTAAATATTTTCCCTTTAGGATATTTTGGCCATTCTTTCTTTGCATAGACTGCATCTGAATCAGTGCCTTATGTAATGAATGCGAGGGCGAGTGTAGTGTATTTCACACTCACACTGACCTGTGGGTCTGGGCACATTGTGTGTGTGTGTGTGTTTTACCAGAGCGTGCATGACTAGGTATGAAAGCAATGACTTGAAGCACAGTTCAATACCAGCAAAAAATGTTGAAAAGGATCAGCCTCTCCTATTCCCCCCCACTGTCCTTTTCCACCCCTCAAATGATAAAAACCAATGACACAAAGATGTTTGCTGCTTCCCTATATAGTTCTCCCCCCATCTCATGACGCATCACAATGTCCTAAAATCTCTCCTTGTCTGCCTCTATCACAAGCGTTGCCTCCCCAGAGTATGAGCTCAACTCTCCTCTCTGTCTCTCCTCTATCTGGACATGACAGCAATTTCTTCTTTTAAAATCAGAGGAGAAGACTTCAGTTTGTTGTCTTTTATAGCAACCATATGTTTATCAGTAAAATATTTGAAATGGAATGCTGTGCGTGTTTTCATTAAGGTTTTCTTTAATTAAACACAATTAACCTAAAAACTGTTGTTGAATGGATGAATATATTAGGACTGCACAGAAAAACTGACTTTGTTGAAAGCATAAACTGTAGGCTATGTAAGTGATGGGAGGATTCAGCCTGTTAAGGCTCAAAAGAGATGAACTAATGTGCTTCATCAGCACTATGGTGACTGATGTTAGTTTGTGTGCGGTGGAAGCATTGTACATCATCCTCGCATACAGTTGTTACACATAAAGGTATTTACGCTGTATTACATTAAATTTGTTTTTGCATTGTTTACTAAAGTTAATGCAACTCTCCGTAAATTAAAGATATTTTATGATTATTCAACCTGTTCAAATTTCCTACGATGGAGATCGATTTTTTGAGGTCATTACAACCCCTGGCTACAGCCATGGATCCCAGTGACTTTATTACCAGCAAAAGGTACACATCCACACAGTGATCGCATGAAGTGCTGTTCTACAATAGCACAAAACTCAAATGCATTTCCTCATTTCTCCACTTCGGACGTCCCATCCACTAACATGGAGGAGGCGGGTATCTTACCTGTAGAATAGAATAGAATAGAAACATACTCTATTGATCCCCGAAGGGAAATTACAGGCGCCACAGGCAGCCATGAGCAGGTGGGGGAGGGGTACAGTGCCTTGATCAAGGGCACTTAGCTAGCACCTCTCCAGCTACCAGCCCACCTCCACGTGTCCAGGGCTGGACTCGAACCGGCGACCCTCCGCTTCAAAGTCCAAAGTCCAGCTACTGCCGCCCTTGTAGCCAACCGTTAGCGTCGATTTTAGGAAGCTGCTGCGTCTTCTTTTTAGATGCAGTCAATGCTTTTACGTGTTCGTCTTTAAACATTAAAATACTGGCCATGTAGCGCTTTTTTTTTAGTTTGATTTGATTTCCGAGCACTTACGCATGCGCCGTGACGTCACTCTGACGTCGACACAGACGGAAGTGATGCAGATCGCGTCCTTCCATCAACTAATCCGTGTTAGTGATGGATAATGTCTGAGAAGTCATCTTAACTGAGACACCGTGATGCTCAGGTGAGACTTCCCTGTAATCTGCGTTGACCTGACGTTGTTCAGCTGAAACATACGAGGCGATGGATCCGTCCAGGAGGAGCGAGAGCGACTGGCAGGGACTGACCGGAGAGGTGAGCCTGCAGAGGAGCCACTAATGCAGCTTCACTAATGTAGGATTCACTGACGGTGTATTAGTGTCGTGTTTAACCACAGTATTGTTGTATATCTTTACAGTCTGTCCTTTGTTTATAGTTTGGACCCATAGACAGATTAAACAGCAGCACACAGGATTAAATCTCAGCTGCTCGTTTGTTTATACCAGTACAAGGAAATGTATTTGTATGGTTTCCGTTTCCCTGTAGCTGCATGAAAAACACACTGCTTGTAAACATGAGAACATGCACCAAACTGCACTCACTCTCCTTACAGTTCCTTTCCACGTTGCGTTTTTACACACAGACAATACAATCAGACGACACAGTGCTTTGTTCACGAAGGACAACAGTATAGTGTCTTAACGTGATTTTATTTTGGTGATTATATTTTTATTTGTGAATTTTTTTTAGAGAAATACCTTTTTGTAATTAAACCCAGTAATCCCATATTTCTTCAATTACAGATAGATAATAAATGTATGTTTGAAAGACAAATATGGATTAATGAAAAACAACACAGAGAAGTCAGGATTTGTCAGTGTTTTGACATTTAATAGGCTCATTGAAAACAGACATGCCAGATGGCTTGATGATACAAATAATGAGTAAGTGCAGCCCTGACAGATCTTGTGAGTGACATTAACATTAGAAGAACCAAGCTTTTGTATTGTTTTTTTTTTCATACTGGCTGCTTCATTGTTATCTTTAAACAACAGATTAGAACTGCTGGACAATTCATCTTAACATGTCACTTTTTCGATGCTGATAATTGTTTTCTTTCTGCAGTTCTTAGTATGTAAACGAAAGCTGGAGAGTAAGAAGGAAGCTCTTCTGATTCTTTCTAAAGAGCTGGACACCTGTCAGCAGGAGAGGGATCAGTACAAACTGATGGCCAATCAGCTGCGTGAGCGGCATCAGGGACTCAAGAAGAAGTACAGAGAACTCATTGTGAGCTCAACAATTACAGCGTTACAATGCATGATGAGTGTCAGAGTATTAAAGATTTTGGAGGTTTTGATTGAAAATATTCTTTCTTTCTTGTCTTCTTTTTTTTAATAATAGGATGGAGATCCCTCTCTGCCTCCTGAAAAACGGAATCAGGTAAGTGATTTTAACCTGCGGTTCTGTGACAAATACATGAGGTGGCATGAATATTAGAGAGTGATCAGCATGGCTGCTCCCTTGAGAGCAGGGTCAGCACCACTAACAGCCTTTAGGGCCACTAGATATACACAGACAGTGTTTTCACCATTTTGTAGTGCTTATGTGGAGTGAGAATTTTTAGACCCTATATTGTGCCCAAATACATTGTATCCCACAGTGCATGATGGGTAGTATGCAATCGATGGTCACACTCCCTACCATAGCAACACAATGAAGGTAAAGGGCAAACTCGTAAGAAAAAACGAAAACGGGAGTTTTATAACCCGCCTTACAATTATAACGATTCGTTTAACAACCCTAACATGTTTGTTAGTTGTTTTATTAGTTGTTGCCACATTTATTTCGTAAATAATGTTATAAAGGCAGAAATTGTAATTGCTGGTTTAGCCGGCAGAGATAAGCGCGTTTTGTTTATGCGGCAGCACTGACTCAATTGATGGCCACATAAATAATGGAGGTATTGTTCAAAAGTGTTTTCCCAATATTTTTACTGTACTAATAGTGCCCTACACTCACCTGGACACAGCTGTGGGGTTACCACTGGATCTAGAGCGGCACCTGCTGGTTTAGAAGCAAAGTGTCTAATCAGAGGACAAACGAAGAAGATAAACAACAGTTCTTAATAAAAAAATACAGTATGTATCTAGAAGTGAGAACTGTTGATTTGTCTTTCTTTCTTCTTCAGGTGAATTTAGCCCAGTTACTTAGAGACTCCAGAGAAAGAAGCAGTCAACTGTCTGAGGAGGTGAAGGAGCTGAAACAACGACTGGCAGAAGCACAGGGGGACAACAAGGTGTGATGTTCTCTGTCATACTGTGTAATACCCTCACAGATATTTAACACTAACGTTGTGGCTGAGAGCAAATATAAAAATACTAACACACCCACGATGAACAAAACACACAGTGAATGGAGAGAGGCTTTTCTTACCTTGTTTTTCTGCAGCTCCTACGAATGACCATCACCAAACAGAGGCTGGGTGATGAAGAGGTCGGCGCTCGACACTTTCCTGCTCATGAGAGAGAAGATCTGGTCAAACAGTTGGAACAAGCCAGAGAAGAGGTGAGGACTGCTGACCTGATGCAGATTCTTACATAAATAGCATAAATTGTACACTGGCAAACATCGAAGGGTTTTCTTTAAGTATTAATATGAACAAATGAAATCAATAAACCAATAAACGAAGCTGCAGGTGAAATGACACTTTGACACATTGTATGTCGCTGCAGAACGATGTGCTGGAACACAGTGTGAAGTCGCTCACAGATGAGCTTCAGGATGTTCGAGCAGAGCGGGACGTGTTTCAACAGAAAGCTCACCGGCTCAACATTGAAATGAACCACATCGTAGGGAACAGCGACGTCCGGATTTTAGACATAGATGCTCTATGCATGGAGAACAGGTTTGTAAGCTTTCTAAATGAAGTGACTGTATAATCAGAATGCCCAGCTCAAGCAGTTCAAAAAATAAAGATTGGAATCTGTGTCATATACTCTACGTATTTACATGTATTTTGCTGTAATGAAAGCTCAATGTGATGTGACATCATTTCATCATCAGGTATTTACACGAGAGGCTAAAACAACTTCAAGAAGAAGTCAACTTGCTCAAGACAAATCTTATGAAGTACAAGGTCATTTGATCTGTTTTTAAGATTTCTTTCGTTCTGTTTTACTTATTGATAAATGATTTCACACCTGTTCTTTAGTTTTATTGATGAGATATGAGACCATGATTTACTAAAAATACAAAGTATTTTATAAAGCAAATATCTTCCGTCTGATTTCAGAGCGCCTTGGAGTGCAGGAAGAACTCTAAAATCAGTGGGAAACCCAACAGTAGTGCTCTGACTGGAGTGCTTTCTGCAAAACAAGGTCAGAAGAATATGTTACACTTTTAGTGTGCACACATGGCTCTTTTAATGTAAAGATAAATGTCTGTTTCTGCAGCATAAAAGTGTCTTTTATCACATTCCTGCAATAAGTGGTTTTCCTGAGCTTAAGAGTAGAGCTGCTGTAATTACAGGCTGCAGCCACCAGCATGTAGAAGCCATAGACCGACAACAGACCAGGAAGTGACTAAGAAAACTTTCCAAATAAATATTAAACTCTGTGTTCAGAGGGGAGAAGGTGATCCACCCTGAGAAGACTGCTGCATAACATTTCTAGCTGTGCAAGATGTTCCAAATATCAACAGATAGTCTTTTTTCCTGCTGCTACAGCTACCACACCGCTGTGCATGCCAGTAAGATAGCTAATGTCTGCCATCATTTTGAGAAAATATGCAACCATTTTATCCATAAAGCCTGTCAGGGATGTGGCCTGTTGCATAATCAAAGTGAATCAATACCACATTAGTGAGTCACTCTGGTCCAAGGCTGAGTGTTGTGGCTGAGTCCAGCATACGGTGGTTTTACTGAAAAAGGGCACACAAAAGCTCCATGCTATTAGCTTTAAAATGATTGTCATCTGGTGTTTATTTTATCTGTGACTCATGAACATCATCATGCAGTGAAGGAGCTTTTACTGTCTGAAGAAAACGGCTGCAGTTTGCCCGTTACCCCTCAGTCCATCTCAGACCTCAAGTCTCTGGCCACAGCTCTGCTGGAAACCATCCACGAGAAGAACATGGTGATCCAGCATCAACGGCAAATCAACAAGTAATTCTTCCCTCTCTGGGTCTGATCTGTTGTGATATTACTGTGTCAAACCTGTGAGTTTAATATGTTTTTATTATCATTAGGATCCTTGGAAATCGAGTAGCAGAGTTGGAGAAGAAACTGAAAACTCTAGAGATGTCTGGGTTATGGAGCCTCCCAGGTGGAAAAATATGACTTAACTTATTGATATAATTGTACATCATTCTAACCCGTTTTCTGTATACCTTGGATTGCAATAATACCTTTTTCTGTCTTCTTTTGCTTATTGCTACCTGGAGGTCTGACTTATAATGTGTCTCTGGGAATATATGGAAGTATGTTTAATACTGTTTATATTCTGACCTGCATCTTCTTCTGCTTCTAACAATGACGATCCAACAGTTTCAAATGTTTTGACTGTAAATAGATAACTTTAGTAAGAGCTTACTCTGATGAATGGTTTTCTTTGTAGGAGGGAAAGATGCCATCATCCTGAACACCCAGGACACACAGACTGAATCTCCAAATTCTCCTACACATGAAGGTGAATATTGTATATTGTCTTGAGTTCTTGGCCGTCTATTATCTCATTATTTATCAAACGTTTACGTTCTCTGTTCTTACAGGTGGTGGTATGTCTGATAACAAGCAGCAGAGTGCACCAGAAGATCCAAACGTAGACTGTGAAGCACCAGCTGTGTCTGAAAACACAACATCAGCAGCCAGTTTGGACACACCCTACCAGAACCCTTCACACCTTTCACCTGAGGAGGAAGCAGCCAGCCCTCACACAGAAACGCCAAATACTGATGAGTGTCATGAAAGTGGCCAGTCACCAATCGCAGAGGATTATATAGCTATAACAGAAGAAAGTGAGTGTGTGAGGGTTTCTCCCTCTCTCACAGACATACCGCATCCATCAGGCCCCTGCCAGTCACAGCAGCTTTTAGAGAGCTCAGACCTGACAGCAGGGCAAGAGGACGAATCAGTGGAAGCTGCTGAAATGGAGTATATCATAACGGAAGGAAACATTCACATTGTTTCATCTACTGTTGTCTCTGCCGACTCCGAAGAGCAGCAGGAGGACGTCCAGTCAAACCAGGAGGCAGATATGTGTGATGATCAGGAGACATGAGGTCTTCCAGGAGCTATACTCACATGTAGCATAGCATTAAAAGAATGATCAGAAAAGAAACGATAATGACAAGAGAAACTTTTATAATATAGGGATAATTTATTTATTTTTGTGAGTCAGTCAGAATTCAAGGAAACACCTTAAATTGTGTCCATATAGGTATTTTTTTCACCATGAAAGAAAAAAAAACTCAAGATTATGTAACGGATTATGTAACTTTTCCTGCAGTACTTGATCCATTTGCTGAGCTCTCTGTTGTCCCTGTTGTTTAAGAAGATTTATTTTTGTTCAAGAACAATGTGAAAAATCCCACTGACAGGTATTTTTGCCAGTGTAACCCAGGGCTAACACAAAACGGACAAACAGCCAGTCATGCTCACAGTTTAGAGGCCAGACGTCTTTGGTGAAAAGGATAAAACCCAGAAACTCCAGCCATATTTGTAAAAGGAGCCTCCTTGCTGTGAGGCACCAGTGAGTTGCTTGGCCAATTGAAATAAGTTCAATAATAAAATATATTGATTGATAGTTACATCATCACATGGGGAAAAAAAACAGGAAAAAAAGGCTTAACATGATTCATTGCAGGATGTATTTCTAAACAAGAGGTAGCCTACATAATAGCAGTTTCTGTAGAATATTAGCATGCTAACATAATAACTTTAGGTAATAAGCACAAACCAAATGTAACTGAGCCTGAGGGGAATGTATTGGCAAAGGACAGATGGAATCATTTCTGAAGTCTGATTAAAGATTTGTTTTATGAACATAAATGTACCAAATCACATGCAAAAGTACTTTAGTTTGATCATCTGTGTACATGAAATAAAATAAAACTGTCACAGTGTGTATTTGTTCTCCTTCTGATAGGCTCTGAATCAGAGGATGTGGATTAGATTGAGTCATTGATTTTTCTTTTTGTCAGACAGATCAATATTCTCTTCGGACACATTAGCCTCCTTTCTCTGTGTGACTCTTGTCAGACCTGTTTCAAGCCTTTTCCTTGACAGTATTTTCCTGTCTCTCAATGTTAATGCCAATGTTTCTGATTATGTGCTACATCTAACTGTGGACCCTGTGAACACATGTACTGCTCTATAAAACGGACACTATCAGTGATGAATGCAAAGACAAAATCTGTAAGCTGACACTACTAACTGGATCACTAATTTCTCCTCAGCTGCCTAGCATACTGCTTATGCTGCATATTCCACAGATTGGGGGAGGAGATCCCAATGACACAGCAGCCCAGCCTTTCGCCAGCATTTCCATGCAGCAGGCTCCCAGCATCCCCACCGCGCCCCAGGTCATCCATCTGTTCATGAACCACCACAGCTCTTCCAATCACAGACAAGCCTCCAAACAGTGTTGCATCTGATTCTAACATTGCATTGATTCTTCCTCCCTGAGGCCTAAAGTTACCAAAGTCTCCGGGATGGTTGGGATGATGCACATTGTGTGGATTATAGTGGCCGCCAGTGGAGCCACATCCCTGGCTAAGGTCTCCATACTGATGGATGTGCACCGCTCTGAGCTGTGGGACAGCGTCTCTGGGGAAGCCGCTGAACCGGAGAAGAACTTTAAGTTTTCCATTAGAATAATCCTGCTTAAACAATGCATATCCGTACACTTTGGGCAGGCCCTCTGATAGTGAGCTACTGGGTTTCATTTTGCAGGCTGCATACATGGTGCCATTGTGGTGAGAGACCTCTGGTGGAGCCAAACTGTCATTGTCAGCTGAGACACATTGTTGATATCCTGCCAGATAAACCAGCAGCAGTCCACACACTGACCTGAAAGGCATGGGAATTTATGAGGACAAATGTCTTTCCAGGTAGTCAAAAACAAAAGCACTGAATTACTACCAGTGGAGCCTATTTCTATGCATAGATGGATGGTAAGTCCGTAAAGTTATCACGTCATTATTGTAACATTGAATTCAGTGCATTTAAATTCTGCTAAAAAGTCAGAGTAACCTTAGTTTTATCAAAGTACGAATTGTTCTTCTCACAAGCCATCATGTCGCAGCATAAATTGAAACATGCGAAATCCACTTACATATAGAGATGCATAGTTTCCATGAACAGCTGCAGAAAATTAAAACTTTAAAGTTTTTGCTGCTGATGAGTCGTTCGGTGTTGATCTTCTGCGGAGTTAAAAATGTTTCCTAACAGGCTTGTATAAGCGAGTCAGGAGGCGTCACATACTGAGGGTGGAGCAGGACCAGAACAGGACGAGGCAAAGACCAAATGATGAGCAGTAAAAAACAACAGGAAAGTGTATGATGACTAATGAGTTTGACATCAAACGACCTGAATTTATATACAAGTCATCGTGTCATCATGTTTGTTTCTATTAATTAATATTAACATAATAATGTGTGATCGGGATTGCAACAGTTTTTGCTACAAAAATAAATAAATGTGCATGATGGTTTATTTGGTTGACAATGGTGATTATGATTATAAAAATGAAAACAATATTACTAGATGTTGTTACAGATTCTTTAATGATCATATAACCCATCTGCCCAAGCATGTTGTAAAAAGCAGCGTCCACTCCAAACAGCAGGGGGCGCTGATAAAGACTGAAACTAGCATGAAAAGAAGAAGACTACCGGAACCAGGAAAACCGAGACAGTTGCCCGGCAGAGCTGTGTCCGCGCTATTTGACTGAGGATTAGCATCTTTTTCCTCTGAAGATGTCTAAAAGACATCGCCTGGATCTAGGTGATGACTACTCTTCCAGCAAGAAGAGATCTGATGGGTAGGTGAAGCTCCACTGTGAGCAATTCCCGCTTTAACCAGTCAGTCAGGTACAAGCTAACTGTTAGCTGCTGTTGATGAAGTTGGCTAACAGCCACCATGGATGTGTGATATGAACAGAGACAATAACCTACGCTTTAGTGTAACACTGCTTTAGCAGCTTATTTATGTCATATCAACTGTTCCGGAGACGCAGGGTCTGTGAATGGCGATATTAACTTCAAGTTTCTTGGGACGGCTTTAGCTAGCTAACGAAGAATCAACGTTCCTTCACCGTTGAGGCACGTGTGTGTGGTTAGCGTTAACATAGCAAGTTGCTAACAACCTTTAGCATACCTTAGTAACAATTTACTGCGCTGTGATGTGGTTTTTGTAAATAGCCTATACGGTTAGATACTATAGTAATGGTTGCTATACATTTAAAACATTTGCGAGCTCACAAACTTATCTCGTGTTACCTAGAAATATTTATTTCTATATGTTATGCTAACACGGTGTGTGCTTCAGTTTTCTACTCGTAAGTACAATATCAACGCCGAAGTCAAACCTGTTTTGTAAATGTTTGCGTATTGGCATAGTAGTGGGGCAAACAAACATGGACTTTTTACCTAATCGACACGGACATTACTGGAGTTAGTGTCATGTTTTGCACAGTTCAGCGTTCTGAACAACAACTAAGTTGTTTTAGAGCATCTTTACTCTTTTACTGTTTTGTTATATTGTTTTAGTTTTAGAAGTGGGATGTATTACATTTGTTAGACAGTGGATTGCAGAAAGATATTGGTGTTGTCTGTCTTATTTGGTACAAATATTGGGAGCTCTGCTTCTGCTTTGTCTTTTGATGTGCCTTCCTGAAGGCATATCAAAGGTAAAGTCAAGTTCACAAAATATTGACACAAGATCAGGGTTAGATTAATATTTGACCACTGTTTTCTAAACGCACTAAATACACAATCACACTTTGTCTGAACATAAAGCCAGACTTTCCCAATTCCCCCATTTATTGTGCATCTTCTGAATTCTGCACATCTACTCCGGGTTGGTTTTGTTGGTGTTATGGATGGAAAAATCGCCTTGATGGTGGCTTCATAATGTTCTCTTTCCAGCATGATCAGTATTCTGATGTCGATATGATGTTCTGATGTTAACAGGAGAGACCGCGACCGTGAAGATCGATCCAGAGACAGGGACCGAGATAGGGACAGGGACAGAGATCGGGACAGAGACCAGAAGCCTTCCAGTACTCCCTCGAACAGCACGGCAGCCACCCCAGGCTTACAACCTCTGAAGCAGATGGCTGTGCACCAGCAGATCAATCCATTCACCAACCTGCCACACACACCACGCTACTATGAGATTCTGAAGAAACGGTTACAGCTGCCTGTGTGGGAATACAAGGAAAGGTTCAATGATATCATCACCCGTCAGCAGACTTTTGTCCTTGTTGGAGAGACTGGCTCTGGGAAGACAACACAGGTATGAAGTGCAATTAATTAATTCATTAACATTTTTCTGACCGGTTCCTGTCTGTCAGTACTTTAATCTACCCCTGACACAACCTCTGTTTCCATTGCAGATTCCACAGTGGTGTGTGGACATGGTGAGGGGCTTGCCTGGTCCTAAGCGTGCAGTAGCTTGTACTCAGCCAAGGAGAGTGGCAGCCATGAGTGTGGCTCAAAGAGTGGCAGATGAAATGGATGTCATGCTTGGACAGGAAGTTGGTTACTCCATCCGATTTGAGGACTGTAGCTCTGCCAAAACTATACTAAAGTAAGTGATGCATTAAGTTTAGATGAGATTATAGACGCAGAATAATTAGTGCTTTTAGTTATAATCCAACATGCTTGTTATTTCTTAAGATACATGACTGATGGTATGTTGCTACGAGAGGCCATGAATGACCCACTGCTGGAGCGGTATGGTGTGATCATTCTGGACGAGGCTCACGAGCGAACACTGGCCACAGATATTCTGATGGGAGTGCTGAAGGAAGTAGTCCGTCAAAGAGCTGATCTGAAGGTGTGTTGTCTTTCTTGGGGGGGGGGGGGAGGGGGGGGGAAGTGAAGTTGTTTTCTTCCCTTCATCTTTGCTTCATAAACACATCAACAACACCAGCTGATAAGAAAATTAATTAAACATATTTTACCTTGGTAATTACAAGAACCAGCTAATAAGTTTGGATTGTTTACATAAAATATCAGCATCTCCATCGAAGTATTATCTTTTCTTTGCGTTTGGAGGTTTTGGAAAATTACCAGACAATTGTGGACTATGTCAGTGTGAGAAGAATAACACTCTTCTTTCTGCATAGGTGATTGTCATGAGTGCCACTCTAGATGCCGGGAAGTTCCAAGTGTACTTCGACAGCTGTCCCCTGCTGACCATTCCTGGACGCACACATCCTGTAGAAATCTTTTACACACCTGAGCCTGAGCGGGACTACCTCGAGGCAGCTATCCGTACTGTCATCCAGATTCACATGTGTGAGGAAGAGGAGGGTGACTGTCTTCTGTTCCTCACTGGTCAAGAGGTACTACTCAAATTGCTGTTTGCTTGTTTTTGTCACAACATCGGCACTGTTTTTCTCTCCAAAAAGTAAAACTTAAACTCAATTTTTTTCTTAGGAAATTGATGAGGCCTGCAAGCGAATCAAGCGTGAGGTAGATGACCTTGGACCTGAAGTCGGAGACATAAAAATCATTCCACTGTATTCCACGTTGCCCCCACAGCAGCAGCAAAGGATCTTTGAGCCACCTCCTCCAAGGAAGCCCAACGGTGCAATAGGAAGAAAGGTACATTCCAAATAATAAGACGGGCTAAATAGTGTTGTCTCTGTTTAAAAATGTGAATCTTATTGCCTGTTGCTTCTCCTTCAGGTTGTGGTATCCACAAACATTGCTGAGACTTCCTTAACAATTGATGGAGTGGTGTTTGTCATTGATCCTGGATTTGCCAAACAAAAAGTGAGTAAAAAAATGATGCGTTTTATCCAGATTACATTATTCTCTTTAATGTTTCGTGAAATATATATGGTGGGTATTTTATTTTTGAGTCTATAAATGTATAGTGGTATGAAAAACACTTTCACTGTATATGTATTTCATTGCTCCGTCTCATTGGTGCCGTTTTGTCTGTGTGCAGGTGTACAATCCTCGTATCAGAGTGGAGTCATTGCTTGTCACAGCTATCAGTAAAGCTTCTGCCCAGCAGAGGGCAGGACGAGCTGGCAGAACGCGCCCAGGGAAATGTTTCCGGCTCTACACAGAGAAGGCCTACAAAACTGAGATGCAGGTAAGCCTGGATACATGGGTTCTGATAAAGCCAAAAGCTTGCTGGACTTACTTATCTTACAGTGCAAATGTAGAGAAGGTATGCACACTGTGTGAGCATCTTTAAACACACTTGTCACTGTGTTTCCTTATGGTGAAACAGTGCATAGTCTGAAAGGGCCAGCTGAATTGGAATATGAACTAGAGGGTTGTGTTGATAATTAACTGACTCTCAGGGGATCATGGCTCAAACAATGCCTGGGCCAATCACAGTGATGCATGGTGACACAACAGCTTACTGGAAACAGACTTCTCCTGAAACTCTAGTTTGTGAAAAGATGATTGAATTGAACTATATAAACATCTCGCAAATGGATAACAGAATACAAATTTAAATGAACCCATCTGTTTGTAGCATTTGTAGCGTTCAGTAGAGGGAGCTTTCCATGTGCAACAATCACTGAAACTCAGTAAATGAATGCTAAGTACTCTGCACTGGTTGATGTTCCCTCTTATATGAACAGTGTTTTTTTTATGCTGATCTAAATGCTCCGATTGGCCTGTTAGTGATGAATTAAAAGTGTTTATATACTAAACATTTTGTTCCCAGAGGATGTTTGTCTGATGTTAATTCAGGGCACAAAAAACACTAAAATGTCTTATTGACATTTGGATATTGGCTTCTTTCCTCTCATAGGATAACACATACCCTGAGATTCTTCGGTCCAACTTGGGGTCTGTTGTGCTGCAGCTGAAGAAGCTGGGTATTGATGACCTTGTGCACTTTGACTTCATGGATCCACCAGGTGAGCCTTTCTGTATTATTTTTTTTTTGCCAACTATAAATTTGCCTTTTGTACTAGTTAGGCATGATTGACTCTATTGTTGACTCCGCTCTCCTCACTGCAGCTCCAGAGACACTCATGAGAGCCCTCGAGCTGCTGAATTACCTCGCAGCTCTCAACGATGACGGAGACCTGACGGAGTTGGGCTCCATGATGGCAGAATTTCCTTTGGACCCCCAGCTGGCGAAGATGGTCATTGCAAGCTGCGAGTTTAACTGCTCTAACGAGATCCTTTCCATTACTGCCATGCTGTCAGGTAATGCCCAGGACTGGGCTGGCATCGTCCTTGCCTACTCTAGGCCAGGTTTCTCTCGGTTAACAACACTTCTGATTACAGGTGGTGTTAAAAATAACACCCTGATATTTTATTTGTACTCGGTGTATTGCAGTACTGTTAATAATATTCACTGCACATTTGGCAAATAACATTTTTTTTAATATATTTTCGGTTCCCTTAAACTATTAATAATTCACAAACTTCAGCTAATTAGCAGACAACTCTCTTGAATGTGCAGTATTCCCCGAGTAGTAGAACGAGAGAAGCAATGGGACCTACAACAACATTATTTTCTGTTTTTGTCATCAGTTTTCTTAAGATATGCGTCATTTTTTTGTTCGGTGCAGATTTTAGAGAACATGCAGATAACATGGTTAATTTGACTGAATTAATCATGTGTGTAATCACCTGTGAGGGGAAATTGTTTGTAAAATCAAGCACACTTTGTCTACGGGCACAATATTTCATATAAGTTTCATTCAATTATTGTCAGACCTGCAGCTCCACTGTGAGTTTGTGTCATCACAAAATAATTACAATAATTACAAAACTTGAGTGCCGATTGAGTTTCTAATTTTAGATTTGAATTTTGACATTAATACAGTATTTGTGCCTCTTCATGAGTGTTTCATCACCAAAGCATGTGGATAGGGCAGGCACCACTCTAATTATGTCAAATTAATTAATTAATTTGATACTATAATAACAAATTATCATTATCTTTATTTGTGCAGCTCAAGAAGTGTTTCAGTCATCTGCTCTTTTAAAAGGCTAAAGCGTTTTGTATCGAAGATAAATTTAGGATCGTTGCTGGTGTCCCTAACACTCTGCAGTTGTGTGAAAATTCTTGTTTTACAGATGTGGTTAAATGACCCCCTCTCTACGAGCTAATAGCCATTACAGTTGGGAATGACCATGAGAAAAGACTGCAGCCCTCTCTTTGATAGCGCTTGTGGTCCTGCCCTGTCCCAGCGTGTCGAGTGCCCTAGCATCATAGGCTTTGCTCCATTTTTCTGTGAATGTTTGACTCATCCCTATGGGCGGCTTTGTTGGGGCCCATACCAACCTTGTTTAGTCCCACAGTGTTTTGTCCGTCCCACGGAGGCTAAGAAGGCAGCAGACGAGTCCAAGATGAGGTTTGCTCACATTGATGGAGACCACTTGACGCTGCTCAACGTCTACCACGCCTTCAAACAAAGTGAGTACCATTCCACATTCTGTTGTTCTTTGCACATTAACATGTTTATGACCACTTTTAACACGTTAAAAAAAATTAGTTGCTTCAATTTGCTTGCATCTGTTTGCTTGGTTCAACCAATTCTGCTAGTGTTCTTTGTTGACCTGCACATTTGTGCATGTCATGCATACCACGATCCATGGGCTTGTCAAGTTAGTTTGCTCACTGTTATGTCTTGCAAAAATATTCTGAAAGGGTAATCGCATACAATTTTATTTGTCTTTACTTCTAGTGTAGATTTTATAAAGGACCTGACTCTTGACCAAAACTTGAATGCATGTCCCCTTTTTCAGACCATGAGTCCAACCAGTGGTGTTATGACAACTTTATCAACTACCGCTCACTGATGTCCGCCGATAACGTGCGCCAGCAGTTGTCGAGAATCATGGACCGTTTTAGCCTGCCTCGCCGGAGCACAGAGTTCACCAGCCGAGATTACTACATCAACATTCGACGAGCACTCTGCACCGGCTTCTTCATGCAGGTGAGCTGATCATATCGCATCTTTCATGCTGCCTGGATTGGTTTACCCACTGGAACCCCTGTGCCCTCCAGTTTGTTCATTATTTTCTTGTCCTCCCTGCAGGTGGCTCATTTGGAGCGCACAGGTCATTACCTCACAGTCAAAGACAACCAAGTGGTCCAGCTGCACCCATCTACAGTCCTGGACCATAAACCAGAGTGGGTGCTCTACAATGAATTTGTCCTCACCACCAAGAACTACATTCGCACTTGCACAGACATCAAGCCAGAGTGGTACGTATACAGACATTTACATTGAGATCACCTGTTTTAATTATGTGGTTCTCTGATTAACAGGCCTCTCCTCTCTTTGTTTCAGGCTGGTGAAAATTGCCCCCCAGTACTACGACATGAGTAACTTCCCACAATGTGAAGCTAAAAGACAGCTGGAGCGAATCACTGCCAAACTCGAGAGCAAGGAGTATTCTCAGTACTGAACAATAGCCAAGACTTGTCCTGGACAACAACTGCATACTATAGTTTTAGATCTTTCTGTATCATTGTATCTTAATGTTTAAAAGTTGGCATTTTGATTTTTATATTTTGTTTGCTTTTTTTCCCCTCTCATCAATGTTAATTCTGTAACTAAGTGTAATGTCAGATGAAATATCAGCAGCTGCTGTTAGACCTGGCTGTAAAGGAAGATCAGAAACATGTCATTTAGATGTGGTTGAATTTTCTTTAGGACACTGCGGAGTCATAACAAAGATTTGTGCTTGCTTTATTTCTTTAATAAAGGAGCATTGACTTAATTTCTGTGTATAAGTTAATTAGTAAAGCCTTTTGTTGCAAAATCAGTGTGTTTTTGTTTTGCTTTTGTTTTGAGAGACTTTGGTAGGAGATGAAAAATGTTTTAGTTGAAATATCTAAATTCTTATAAGGTCAAAAAGGCAATTTTTGATGAATTCATCACAGGTTAGTATTACTGGAGTGTTTTTGATACATCGCAATTTGCTATATACTTGACATGGAGCACCCTTTTATAATAAAATCTCTTAAAACTGAAATAAACAAGATGGGTACAAAGTGAATCTCTGTACCTAAAAGCATCACGTCATTTCATTTTCCAAAGGACGTACCCTATAAATGGCATTAAACCATACGTTAATGAACATATCAGTAATTTGTGAGGCTTATAATTCAATGAACAACACAATACAGGTATTACAGGCTGTCATAACTTTATTTTACATCTAATTACAGCTAGATGTGTGCTGAGCTCAGTGATCTTGGTTTATTACCACTTCTGCTCTATATCTTCTATGGTCTCTGGCAGACACCTGTTGCGTGTCTCAGCCAGCGTTCTTGCCACTATTCCCCCGAGCACAGCCGATGAGCATAAGATGACCTGTGGCAGCTCCTTCCAGACCTCATCCAGTAAGAGGATCAGGGGGGCCACAGCGACACCAAAGCGAGCCATGAAGGAGTTGTAGCCCATACCGTTCTGCCTATAAACAACCATCACAGGCAATTGTCAAGGTTATATGTAGGTGTTAATATGATTTTTATCTACTTACCTCACTACAGTAGGATAAAGCTCAGAGCTGTACAGCACAACTGTTGCAAACGATGCTGAAGAAAACCCTTTTCCAACAACTGCCACCACTGTTCTGGCAACTGACATATCTGAGAAGAGGGAGACATTACACACACATGCCGCTGTTTATACAACATAACCCAGCACTCAGATGAATTCTCACCTTCTGGTACCACAATGTTGATTCCAAGACAGAGACCTGCCATCAGCAGAGCTCCCACCTCAGTGCTCCGCCTGCCTATCTTATCCAGTAAGTAGTAAACACTCACTTTGGCTGGGAGTTCAATTAGAGCGTATGCAAACTGAGTGAGATAGATGTTGAGGCCAAAGCCTGTGATGTTGAAGCTGATGCCATAAAATGTTGATGCTACACAAAACCTACAGAGGAAGTAGAAATGAATTGCATTTAGAAAACAGACATAACGGTTTGCAACATAAACTCATTGAACACAGCATCCCACAGACCATAAAGTACCAGTGCTCAGAGCCAGTTTCCTCATCTTAGGAGTTCTTATCAAGTCCAGGTAGGAGTAGATCCGATCTCGTTTCTCTGTCGTAACAATAGTAGATAGTGTCTGAAAGAATACAAAAGGAACATTACTGTATGAAAGAAGAAAACACCTGACTTTGGGCAGATGTATTACCTCTGTTTTTAGTGAGTGACTTAAAGTGTCTGTTTGATTCATCTCAGCACACTTTTTCAAATACACCTGAGCCCGTTCCAGCTTTCCATTAGCAATGAGCCACCTGGCAGACTCTGGCATCCACCTAAAAGCAGAGGAGAGCAGGGTGATGCATGTATTCATTTAAGTAATATCTGGTATGTTTCCACATAAACAGAGTTGCAGTTCACCGTAATCTATTAATCCATCTAGTTTTCTTATTGTTCTGACGTCACTCAATACATCAGTGTTTTGTTGGCTTACAGGCTTTCTCATTACTGTGCTTCAATGTATCATGTTCCTCCTTATACCTAATGCAATATGAACCCCTTCTTGAAATCTCTTCATATTTGGTGAAAATGTTCACTTTGACTCATAGAGTTAATATCGATAATTTCTCATTTTACAATAATTCAGCACATTGCCCTCAGATGTTAATCAGTGACACAAAACAAAGGGACGCTCATGTTTGATTAGAGTTTACCTCCAGGTGAAGATGGCTAAGATTAAAGGTGATGTAATGCTGACCATCAGCAGCCGCCAGTCATTCACAAAATAGGCAATAGCTGCAAATGCCGTGTTCCCAAAAGTCCAGGACAAGCTGTCGATCACTCCCACCAGTTTCCTGTGCTCAATGTCCACCCACTCCACACCTGCAAGCACACACACACACACACACACACACGAGCTGTGTGTCATCTCATTAAATTTCATGTTCAACATGTTTGCATCCTAAATACAATAATAGTAAATACTGAGGACTGCTGAGACAATGACGATGCCAGTGATGCAGAAGCCAGTGAGGAACCTCAGCACTGCGAACATGATGTAGGATGAAGAAAAAGCACTGGCGACAGCAAACAGCATTCCAGACACATAGGACACCAGCAGCATGATCCTTCGGCCAAACCTGTGGAAAATTCTTGATTTGAACATTTTTTTTTGACTGGATGATAAATTGTTTCATTGAATGTTTACACACCTGTCACTCAGACTTCCAAAGGACATGGCTCCAAACATAACGCCGACAAAGAAGATGGTAGCAGTTGCTTTGTTTTTCCCTCTTCTGTCACACACCAGGTCCCACTTGTACCAATAAATACATAAAAAAAAAAAAGTAATTAGTCAAAGGTCAGACTTCTCTCCACTGGTGTGATTGTTCTAGTTTAAATAATTAGGATCACCTCTGAGGTCAGAGTAGACTTGAAGGTGGTGTTGTCGTACACCCATCCGTTCTGACATGGCGCTGTGGATGCGTCTGTAGTGTTGGAGGAGTTCAACAGCAGGTGATACTGAGGCTCCACAAACATGCTGCAGGAGCTCGGAGTCCCATCCTGCAGGACTGGAATGCTGACGACAAACCTCTCTGCGTGGGATAAATTCTCAAACATACCCCCATCATCCAGAGAGCTGAAGTCACAGTGGTGAGAGGGAATGGCTGCTATGAAGTTGTTCAGCATGAAGTGACAGGGCAGCGTGAAGCGCCCAATGAAACTGATCACTATGATCATTTTCTGAAATCTTCCGAATCCATTGATATCAGAAAGAATGTCCTCAAACCTCATGTTGGCCACTCTGTCCTTCCTGTTCTGTCTGTATGCTAAGCAGAAGCCGACCACAATGTTGGCTCCAAATCCAGACATAGTTGACCTTTGGTATTCACAGGATTAAAATCTGTGAATATTTTACTCTACTAAACCACTTTAATAACTGTGTGACTGTAAAAGGGCATTTGCAAGTGCTAATAATTAAAGAAGGATCCTAAGTGTGAAGTGAAATGACTTATCAAATGATTTTATTCATTTGTGGAATGTGTTGCGTTCAGTGATCTCGTGTTCTGATTATCACAGCTTCATTCAAAATCCACTGTCTGTAGCTCTTGTTCCCCTGAGTTTTGTTTTCGTAACGCAAAGCCAAATGCATCCACATTCCTTTGACAGTAGGATTTTTTATTCATTGTTGAGATTATAGATTTGAATTTGTTTAGATTATTTCCAAATGGCCTACTATATGTAGTTATAAATGTAAAAAAAAAAAAACTGTTCCATCGGAAAAAATAAATGCAACACTTTGCAAACATTTGATTCTGGAAAGGCCTTAGATTATAGTGAATGTTGTTGCTAAATAAAAAACTTTTTTTGATCTACAAATTTTAGTTTTTTTTTTTTTAAATGTACATATTTTCTGCCCAACATAAAACAACATAAGTGTTTTTTAATCATTCAGTTTAATGGAGAAAACATTCATTTTGATAGAATATCACAGAAAAAGACATTATAACGTCGTACATCATACATCACTTTGACGATGAGTCACTCCAGCCAGGATGCATTTGTTACCAGGCACAACAAGCCTTTGTTCAGCTGACACAGAATTCTTTCTGCTGCTGACTGGTCTGTAGTCACCCTCAGCTCCAAACAGTGCTTTTAAAGCCACCACACAACTGATAACTAGCTGCTGAACATTGTCAAGTATTTATCGACTCATCAAAGACATTATGATCCCTGTTTGCTGTAGTCCCACTGGTTTGAGTCCCACTGAGGAGTCGTGAAGGCCTGGTGGTGTGGGGAGAACATTTACAGAGAAGATTTCTCCTCGTCTGTGGCGACCGATCGTCTTCTGGAATGAAAAAGGCATCTTTAATTGTACAGTTGTGTATGTTCACTCTATATATTTTTGATTGTGTTGGGGCTAAAGTCCAGTACCTTGTCTGTTCCACGTCCTCAATAGTCTCCGGTAGACGGATGTTCTTCGTCTCAGGGAGTAGAAAAGCTGCGAATGCTCCAACAAATGCCACCAAAGAGAAAACAACACTTGGTAGAAGAGCCCAGACATCCTCAAGAAGCATGACCACAGGGGAAATGGACACACCCACACGTGCCATGAAGGCGCTGTAACCCAGTCCATTTTGTCTGTAAAGCAAAATGTACAACAAGTTTGGAAATAATATTGTCTCATTTAACTCATGTGCAGCCGTGGCACTGCCTCTTTCACTGGCCAGCTCCGCTTAAATATATATATATGATATAATTTATACTCAGTTTTTATGTGCTGTGTGTCATCCCTCTCTTTCAGGGAGTACAGGAAAAGAATTTGTTTTAAATGTGCCCCATATAGAGACACTCAATGTCTATACTGACCTCATTACAGTGGGATAAAGCTCGGTTGTGTACAGAAATATAGTAGTGAAAGCTGCCTCTGAGAACATCTTGCCCATCGCTCCCACAGCTGTCCGATAGCTCCCCTTATCTGAAAAGAAGTTTTAAATGGGGATGTGTTTTTTTGGCATATCCGTTAGCTTCAACTGCATCAAACATTTACCTTGAGGGATAAACATGTTGCAGACTATACATGTTCCAGTCAAAAAGAGAGCTCCGGCTTCATTTAACCTTCGACCTATTTTGTTCAAAGTGAAATAGATGAATGCTTTTGCTGGAATCTCTGTGACGCCGTAGATGAACTGTGTGAGATAAATATCAACACCAAAGCCAGCGACGTTCAGGCTGATCCCATAATAAGTACAGGCCACTGCAAACCTGTCAACACGAGGAGAGAAAGTTAACGTAAAAACAGCTATTGCACAGTTTTACCGTACCCCATCACAGCCTTTCAAAGTTGGCTGCTCTCAGCATAAATTACAGAAAACATGAGCTTCAGATTTGTTTCAAAAACAGCGTTTGTACCATACGATGCCAGTCAGCAGGGCCAGTCGCCTCATTCTCGGGGTCCTCACGAGATCCAAATAGGAATATTTTCTGTTTTCATTTTCAACAAGTATCACTTTAGACAGAGCCTGTAGGGGAGAGGACACTGATCAGAGGCAGGAGTTGTGTCTGACCAGAAGATTATGTGAGATGTTTTACCTCAGGCTTCAGGTCAGCCATGAACTCCTGTCTGCGGTTGATTTTTGCACATTGACTCAGGTAAAAATGAGCACTATTTACTTTTCCATTACTTATCAACCACCTGGCAGATTCGGGGAGCCACCTGTGACAGAACGTGTTAGAAAATAAAAATCATAAATCTATTGTGAATAGAGATTACTGAATAAACAGTTTTAAAAGTTTCTTCTCACCACCAGCAGATGATCGCTACAAACAGCGGGCTGGTGACAGTGGCAGTCAGGTACCTCCAGTCATTCACAAAATAGGCCACAGCAGGTAGTAAAGCTGTGCCAAAACTCCAGTCCAAGCTCATCAAAACACCCACAGCCGTTCGATGCTTGATGTCCACCCATTCAACACCTACAGGGGACAGTGTGACTGTTTAACCACTGTTCATCCATTTGACATGGTGCTGTTGTTCTGAATGTCAGGACAGACTTACAGAGGACCATGGTGATTATACTTATTCCAGAAATTCCAAATCCAGTCAGAAACCTCATGGTGGCAAACATGGGAAAGTTATAGGAGAAAGCACTGGCAAAGCCAAAGAGGGTGGTTATTATGTAGGATATAAGGAGGGTCCTTTTCCTGCCAAACCTGTGAAGGACAAAGATCTGAACTTAATTTCTGCTGGACTGTCATGATGATGCCTACATCTGACTTTCTGACTGCTGTAAAATGATCTAAAATCATTTTCTAATGCAGTGACAGCACAGATGTTAGTAATAAAAACAGAAACATAAATAAATAATATAATGAAAGGTGTTTGTACCTGTCGCTAAGATAGCCAAATACTGCCGCCCCGATCATGACCCCCATGAAGAAGATAGTGACCGTGGCTCTGTTCACTCTTCTCTTATCACAAACCAGATCCCACTACAACACCAAACAGAAAAGTGGAGCACGAAGCTGATGATTGCTGGGCTGACGGAGAACGTTAAAACTCACCTCTGTGGCCAGTGTAGACCTGAATGTTGTGTTATCATACAGCCATCCGTTCCGGCACGGCACTGTTTGTAGGTCAGTCATATTGGAAGAGTTAAAGAGCAGGTGATACTGAGGCTTTGCAAACATTTCACACGTGCTCGGAGTTCCATCCTGCAGCAATGGGATCCAGACAGCGAGCTTTTCTTCTGGGGATAACTTGTTGAAGACACCTCCGCCATCCCCATCCAGAGAGCTGGTGTTGCAGTGGTGTGAAGGGATGGCTGTGATGAAGTTATTCAGCAGGAAGTGAAACGGCAAAGTGACACGAGGAATCACCAACATGAGGAGCGTCCTCAGCTGAAATCTCCCAAAGCCGTCGACCTCTGCCAGCACATTCTCAAACTTCATCTTCATCAGACATAAAAGGAGCTGTGATTCACAAAGCTGTGTGACAAGCCTTTTTCATGCTGTTGTGTTAATGTTTAGCAGACGTATGTGAATGTGACATAACTCTGCTCATCTAACTCTGTGTGAAGAGTCTAACAAGTAACATGTTTTTTTTTTCTGAATGAATCATTTGCAAACACCTCTATAAGTACATACACAGTGTGCGCTGTATGACTGTGTTCTTATGAGCATAACATATGAGCACATAGTTATTAGCCATTCTTTAGTCATTCATTTTCACATATTTTCTGGCAAAAAAAAAAAAAAACACAGTCCAACAAAATCTCTTGGAGAAATCCTTAATTACTTTACTTTTCAAATAAATGAAGCCAGACAAATGCATACCAATATAAAGGAAGATTACACATGGTCTTTTGTTTTCAAAACTATCCCTCTTTGCTCACAGAGATGCTGCAACAGTCAAACACAGTGCTGTTCATACTTCAGTGTGTGTGGAACTGTGAATTTGTCAGGGTTGAAGGATTCATGAAGAAAACCTAACGCAGTCAGGTCTTGTCAACAGTGTTTTCTTTGCTGGTTCCCCCCTTCCAACAAGTTTGTGTTTTTTGGTTAATAAAAATACACTCAGGCATTAATGGTGAATCAAACATCAATCCTTTATTCCTTAATGATACACACTTGTTGCTCTGAAGCTTGCATGTCTGTAAGTAATGAACTAAAAAATATATATTTTAGCATTAGTGTTG
>JAVQJX010093569.1:0-17512 GCA_036025115.1 Ambassis agassizii
CGGTCAGGTAGTGAGGGCGTCCCATTTGTTTGGCTTCACTTTTATAACCCCCTCCTTAATCAGGAGTGCCCTCCGCAGCTGGGAGTGACACTCCATTTGGAGTGACACTCAGTAGTGAAGTGGTAGTGGTTAGGGACTGGTTTGGGATTGGGCCAAAGTCTGTCTTTAGCTATTTTAAATGAGCAGCTGAACTGTAGCCATTTTACCTCATTAGTGACAACTGTTTTCTAAAAAAAGAACACACACACAGAACATGTGTTTTTTTCAGGCTCTTTTGCTTTTTTTCAGCTTTGGACATCCCTGAAAACAACAGCTGTGTCTGCATGTACCAAGCTGTAAGATGTAATGTCAGAGAGAAATTACTGCAACAAAGACAGATTGCTCAGCTCTTATCAGTTCATCAATGAAATCCTGAAGTCCTGATTTTAGTCATGTTAGTCTGGTCTTTGGTGTTTGTGTAAAGTCAAAACCTCAGCCTTGCAGGGCAGCTGGTCTCTCATGAGATCCCAGAGTCTCGTCAGCCTTCGAGCTATGCACTTGTGAAAACACAGAACTGCTGGCAGCAATGGTTGAGCCTTAGCTTCCTGTGACTGTAACCCTGCATCCTTTTCCCCTTCTTCCTCATATGCAGTTTGCATCAAAGCTTCATTTACAATGAAGACGCATGCTAATATGCTAATATTCAAAACATTGTATTCATCGTCACTTTGCTCATATTTCAGGGTCCTATAAGACTAATACTAAAAGCCTTCTTCTCGAAAAGGATTCAATCAAACTGACCACACCATGGATCTGTGCCAGTTGTGTGTCCTTGTGTGCCTAAACCCACACACTTTATAGCTTGGCTAAAGAGGTAAAAAAGGTGCAACAGTAAAAGCTTGAGTCTCTTAATAGCCTCCACCCTCCATAGGCCACTTACCTCTTTGAAGGCTGTAAAGATAAAGTGCGGGGCATTTAATTAAAGAGCAGACACATAAGACACAATGCTAGCTAGTGCTATCAAGTTTATATGAACCTGCTGTGATGTCAGTTGTGTTTCCCTGAAGTTGACCTGTGGATTTGAAGACGTGGACCAAAGTCCACACAGCATCCCAGGGTTTCTCCCCATGTGCGAAGCTGCATGGGACAACTGCAGCTTTCCTTTGAAAACAAGGATCAAACATATCTATGCATACTTGTGTGTGAAATTTGAACAAGATGTCCAGCATGTGTGTGTGTCTACTCTGCAGTCAAAAGAAAAGCAGTGCAGTGATTTAATGGACTCTGTGTTGTGTTGTTGAAGGCGCTGCTGTGTGGAATTTCAGGGAGTATTGTTAACTTTCCACTATAGTTTAAATAGAGTGATGAGGGAGGACTGGTGTCATAACCTTACATCCATCACCTTCACTTTACTTCTTTCTGCTCTGTATGATATATATTTTCCTCTATGTCTCACCCAGTGCTAATTAATATGTTCCCTCCTCCCTTAAGCTTTCTCTTCTCTTTCTTTCTCCATCACTTCTTTGTTGTCCCTCGGGGGATGAAGACTGCTGCACTTCATAACACAACAACAACACCTGCTGTACTTTTGTGTGTGTGTGTGTGTGTGTGTGTGTCTTTGTACTAGCTGTTGCTCACCCTGCAGCACAAACTGTATTAGTTTTAGTTCTGCCCAGCTGAGTTCATGTTCAACATGGATGTCGGTAACCTTCGCAATCTTATGCGTAAAACTCAAGCTTCTATTGTAGAAAATGGCTTCTTGGGCAAACGCCTTGATGAGCTTAAACATGTAAGTGGTGCAGTTTGATTTGATATCTGACACTAAGTTCATTCTGCATATATTTTTGAGTTTGTGAACCTTGGGTGGGGCTTTGAACACTTTGGTCAAAGTGATATCTTTCCCCCACCCCAACATCTAGGCTTTTAGAGGTGCTAAGATCACTTAAGAGGCTGTTGGACCCTCCTCTGTGTTTTTCTGTATGTGTTGAATGAATGTGAGATCTCATCTCTGAGTGGCTTTTAGACTTCAAACAGTGCTTCTTGGCACTGGCCTGAATGTTCTTTATTGTGAGGTTTTTTTGGGTGCGGGGCGATTTTGGGATTTTCTCTTAAGTCCTAACTGTTGTGATGAGAACTCATGGGCAGGGGTGATTTAATTAACCTTTTGAGATGTATTTGTGCTTACAAATGGTTGTGCTTGTGTAAAGGTTTCTAGGGTGTAAATCATATGTTATTAACTAAAATATCATGAGGATTGTGAGTGGGAGGGAGTTGTCTTGGGCCTCAATGACTTGTGTGCTTTTTCTTTCACATTTTTTTCAGCCTATCCAAATAATTAATCCATTTTTGGCAAAATGTAAATTTTAGTAGCCTAAAACAGAGTAATAAAGATGTAGATTTTGTTTTATAAAGTGTTTCCAAGATAAATGATGAAATTGCAATTATTAGATATTAGTTAGTCGTACATGGTGAAAGTGTGTTTTATTGATTGTGAAACAGGAAGTGCTTTATTTTACTTTTCCTTTTTACCTTAATACTGAAATCACACTAATGTGTCTGCCTACATTGTAAGTATCGAATGTACTGTAGCTCTAATTTGAGTTCTGATTTGAGCTCTGGTTTCCTTTAGTCCTGTCTTACTTTCCACAAATGAAGATGGATCACGTGTGTGTTATGTGGAGTTTCTGTTTCTCCATGCGTGGGACAGACAGAGTGTGATTTATAGAGTGTTACACTACAGCAATTACATTGAGACGTTCATTCACTAACCACTCCCACTCTCTCCTTTGTCTCCTCCTCCTCTAGGTGGTGGCCAGTGACGGGGTGCGGGCTATGATGGAGTCAGCCCTGACAGCCAGAGACCGGGTGGGCGTGCAGGACTTTGTTCTGCTTGAGAACTACACCAGCGAGGCCGCCTTCATAGAAAACCTGCGTAAACGCTTCAAAGAGAACCTCATCTATGTAAGTGAAAAAGGGGATTGTCCAAAATTACATTATCATTCATTAAACACAATGATCATTTCAATTTAATTTCCATAAACCTCAAAAATCACAAATTCTCAGAAACATATTTTGCTGAACTATTGCCAAAATATATGCCAAAGTTTCCAAATGAGCCACCATGTTGGAGCACTCAGCCCACATGTGAAAATGATCGTCCAGTCCAGGCAGGAAGAGTTTAAGCGTTTGGTCTGTTGATCTTTTTCTTGTGAAAAGGGCCACGAAGCATGCAACGTTAGGAAACGGCATAACTGCTTGCATCCTATAACACTCCCCGTGGGCACGTACCATTACACTCACACAGTGTGAGATGTGGGAACAGCGCAGAGCTTTGCCTGAATTTGAATACTGCTGTTCTCCTCACATGCCAAAACAACAGCCACAGCAGTAAGGTTTGAATTAAATATAACCTGCTTGATGTGAACACACAGCAGAGCAATGCCAAGTAGTAACTGTATCTCTTGTATTGATGCTCTTATAAATGATTATGTTTTGTGATTTGTTCTCTCCCTTTTTTGTTTCAGACATACATTGGTTCTGTGCTCGTGTCAGTTAACCCATACAAAGAACTGGAGATCTACACCAAGAACCACATGGAGCGATACCGCGGGGTCAACTTCTATGAGGTGTCACCACACATGTAAGTACAACTACAAGCATCTGCAGACTCAAGGGCTTAAGTCTGCAAAATAGGAAAATCAGAGTCTAAATTAAAACTAGCCTAAAAATGTAATACCTACAATAAGGTGCTTATGTATATGTCTGTAAATCTGTCTGAGTGAAAGGTAGAAGGAATGATTCATTCATCATCGGTTCAGTCACGACATCATTTGTTGGAGACAGTATGACCACTGTTGCCTTGCAACTGTGTACAGGGGAGTATTTGCACTAAGTACTGCTTTCCCAGAGTCAACTGGCTACGTAATACTCTCGTGGTCTGACTGTCCTTTTCTCTATCAGTCAAACTTTCAGCAAGACGTCATGGCATGAGGCCATGAGTGTTTGTTTGAAAGGTTGCCACAGGAATGGTGAGGGAATTCCCTGTTAAATCCTCCAGACCCCGTAGGTCAGCAGCAATACAATCCAGTGCATTATGGGGAGTCAGAGTGGCGTCATCGAAACATTTCAGAAATATTCGCTAGCTCTCTGTCTCTGCTCTAACCAAGGGTAGCCCCCACCACCACCGCAC
This sequence comes from Ambassis agassizii, assembly GCA_036025115.1. NCBI lineage: Eukaryota > Metazoa > Chordata > Actinopteri > Ambassidae > Ambassis > Ambassis agassizii. The sequence continues at coordinate 4,169 of JAVQJX010093569.1, forward strand.
CCCACCCTCAACCCTCTCTTTACTTCAACACTTGAGCATATGGCCAAATGTTTTCCCTCCCTCTGAGTGGAAAGAAAGATGTGCTTTGGCTGAGAGGTGGAGGGCTAGAGAGAGAAAATGGGAGGGGGTGGGGTGGAAAGAAAAGTAAGCAAATGATGGTACCAGGTGAGAAATTTCCTCCCATGAGGGGGAATCCCTCTGACCTGAACCTGACCCCCTTGCTCTCTTCAGTGTCACACACACACGGTGTGATGAAGCTACAGCCAAGTCGTGGTTCTTTATCTTCTAGCAATTAGTCTGGTGTCAGAATGTGTCTGAACAGGCTGAAACAACATAGCAGTGGTGATAGAGTGTGGGGTAAATGATACTGTAACTAAAACAAGCTGTGTTCCACTGCTGGCCATTATGATTCACACTGCTAGTCCAGTATCTTTCCATGTTCACACATGATGAGACGCTATCATGTGTTACATTGCAAACACAGGTTTTCCAAGACATCCCATGTGTGACATTTTTTAAACACAATGTCATCATCAAGACTGTACTGTGCGTTTTCCTATCGCAGTGTCAGTTTACTTAATTCCGTTCTTTGAATTTTTCCATATAGTAATATTAAGCTAATATTTATGTATTCTTTTTTCCCTTGTGTATGTGCGCATTATTCAATTTCGTAAAATGGTCTTGTTTACCACGGAAGGATGCCAATAATTTTCTCCTTATAACGATGACTGCATCTCTCTCCCTCACCTTCTCCAGCTACGCAGTGGCAGACAACTCCTACCGTTCCATGAGGACAGAGGGTAAAGACCAGTGCATCTTGATCTCAGGCGAGAGCGGAGCCGGAAAGACAGAAGCATCCAAGAAGATCCTTCAGTACTACGCTGTCACATGTCCGGCCAGCGAGCAGGTGCAGACTGTCAAAGACCGCCTGCTGCAGTCCAACCCTGTGCTGGAGGTGAGGCGCCACTGTCTTTCTTTTAATATGGGAAAAATCCAGCATCTGGACTACAGTCAGATGAAGCTTGTCAGCACACTGGATTTGGGACTCAGATAGATTTATTAAGTTGTTAAGTGACCCCCTGCAAAATAAGTGTGATGTTGATGAAGATAGTGTAAAAGATGTGTGGATGGAGGATTACAACAAACGGCCTGTCAGCAGAGTTTGAATTGAATTGAAGCCATTACAGTATTATCTTGCTTATTTTGGAAGATCTTGGTTAATATTGATGTGCTGCTACTTTCTTCATTTCTCTGGATAAATAGGTACAGTTATTTGAGCATGAGCTTTATTCATCGATTATATATACATTTTTGCAGATTCACAATTAAGTAGTGAATGTTTGCTAAAGTCATTGCTTCAGAGAATGAAGGTGGTGGACTTTTCGGAAGTGCTTGTTTAGGTGTCTGCTGGTCTCAGCCAGATGCTTTCCAGATGTGTTGAAGTATGTATCCCCTGTAATCTGTGCTACTGTCCTAGACAGACACTGCAGGGACTCTAATGCCCGTGGTTTTCTCTCACTGCTTCCTCCTCATCTGTCATCATGTCTTTATCACTCTTTTTCCCCACATTCCCCTGTTATCTGTTACCTCTTAATCCGTCAATCACCAATCCTCTCCTTTCTCCCTGGTCCTAATCGCACCCTGTCCTCCCTCCAGGCATTCGGCAATGCCAAGACGTTGCGCAACGACAACTCGAGCCGCTTTGGCAAGTACATGGACATTCAGTTTGACTTCAAGGTGAGCAGAATGGTGTGAATAATCCTAGCAGCTACTTTAAACAAAGACTGTCAGGATTCTTGGCTTTATATATTGTATGTGAGGTGAAAATGTAACAAAGAAATAAACTGAGCGTGATTTCATGTAACATTGTGAGCTACATATCTCCTCTTCCTGTTCGTGGGTACACAATACTTGTATAAATTCCCTGTGGAACCTGCATGCTGTATAAAATCCCACATCACACCTCAGTATCCCAGCTTTATCCGCTCTTCCTCCTCCTCCTCTTCCCATTTCCCTCCTTGGCCTTTATCCCGTCGGCAGGGTGCACCGGTAGGAGGCCACATCATCAACTACCTGCTGGAAAAGTCCCGAGTGGTCCACCAGAACCACGGGGAGAGGAACTTCCACATTTTCTATCAGCTGATCGAGGGAGGGGAGGAGGACCTGCTGAGACGTTTGGGCCTGGAGAGGACCCCTCAGCAGTACCAGTACCTGGTCAAAGTAAGAAACTTATGGGCATCTATTTTATGTATCTATGACATACTGTAATTGTATCCGTGCATTTAATTCACTTCCTTTATGTAATATTCAGCACCAAAAGGTCAGCTTCACTGTAGACTTACAATTATAAGGCAAGAAAAGTATTTGGTTTTGATTTGCAGCGCAGACCTGCATGTTAGTGAGGTTAAACTGATCATCATCAATCTCCTCAAAACTTTCTTTTTTTTTTGTATTTTTAATGACAAAGTATGACAATAAGTATTTGTGTTTTGTCATGCTGATTGTGGTGTCTTCAGACACAAGTGCCTTTCATATTTCGTTAAGTAAAACTACTAACCACATGCATCCATATAAGAAAATCATTCATATTAAAAAGAGATGCATACAGTTGTAGAACTTGTAAACAAGACTGAATATGACCTTTCATTCATTCTGCTGTCATGACGAATATGGTGCCGGTTGCCTCTATAATAACAGCTGTGTGTCCTACTGGCCTACATATCACATTCTGTGACCATGACATCCTGGTACATTTTTGGCTACTGATCTTTGTCTATAAAGATAATTTTCAATAGTTAATCTTTTTTTAATATATTTTGTGATGCTATATTGTCCCTTTTCCCATTTTTTTTACTAAATGAATGTTCCCTGAACTGCACATGAGGAACTTATATCAGCCTCTAATAAATGTTGTGGTTACAGTGCAGTTTATTTTTGCGTGCATGTGTGTGACCTATTTGTTCATGGGAAAACCTGCATTAGGACCAGTTAGTGATTCTGCAGTCACACCTTTGGCCCTGAAAAGAAACTTGTGTATGAATGTAAATCATCTGTAAATACAGGCTGTCTTTAACGTGTCAGAAGCCAAAGGTCTGTACTCTGTCTGTGTGTGTGTGTCCCAGTGGGAGCACTGGTTAATAGGCTCTCAGGCGGGGACTCTCACTGCAGCAAGAGGAGCTTTCCTCGGGGGAGAAATGTGCCTTAAGGCTAGCTGAACTCTTCCCCTCAGTTAACATGCACACATACACACACACACTCCCAACAGCTGCTGAGCAAAAACACCTGGGGTGTTTGTCTAAATAAGTATTTACACCACTTACAAGCAGGTGTTTACTTACACCTGAAAACTGCAATTTACACTTCAGCTAATTTGTGGCTATCATAATGTTGCTGGGGAATGAAAGTATCATGTGCTGTTGTTTACTTGTAATTTTGTGTGTGTCCACAGGGTAACTGCCCCAAAGTGAGCTCCATCAACGACCGCAGTGATTGGAAGGTGGTGAGGAAAGCCTTAACAGTGATTGGCTTCAATGAGGACGACGTGGAGGTGAGAACTGAATCCAACCTGTGGAAATCATGTCTGCCTTGTCACTTAGTGAGGGAGCATTTGCAGCAGTCTGTGTTTCCATGCTCTCAGTATGTGTAGCATATGGAAACTATGTGCAGATGTTGTATTTGTATTGTGTACTTTCACTACTAATTGGAACAAAAACCCCTCAGATACTCTTACCAAAAGGTTTCACTGCAGGCTTTTTAGTACTGCGCGTGCCTGTATCCTTGCAGATGTTTGTTTTTAGAAGTGTTTGTCAGACAGAACTGTGTGTGGCTGTTATTATATGGTGAGAACTTGTTTGTGCTCAGCGTGGGAGCCTTCCTACATGTTCATGAGTCTGGGCTTGCTTCCAAAGCTCTCACATCTCCCATTTTGAAGAACAGGTGTGAGATTCTGGGTGTATGCAGATTGCCACATTCCTGAACCTTCATTTTAATCAAAGCCACGCTTATCAGTCAAGTCCCTCATAAAGATAAACTCATCTATCACTCACATATAATCTTATCACGCCGCAGCCTCTCATCCCTTCACCTTTGCTCTCCTCCTACCTTTCATTTCTCTCTCCGTATCACTCTGCCTTTCTCATCTTGTTCTTTTTTTTTTTTATTCCCTCCTTCTGTGTGTAGGAGTTGCTCAACATCATCGCCAGTGTGCTCCACCTTGGCAACATGCAGTACGGAGGCGAGGAAGGCAATGCCTGCATCACTTCTGATACACAGATAAAGTACCTGGCCAGGGTAAGCCGCACTGCACCAAATGAACATAACCTAAGAAAAGCCTAAAATCACATTCATAATGCACCTTCCCGAATGAACGTTAGCGACTTAAGTAGGCAATGGACACTAAAGTGCAACTACCTATTTCCTTCTAAGGTATGTTTTTGGAAAATGATGACATATTATAGTCTTCTGACCGCTGTGGTACACATGAGGACTATCTATGGTCCCTGCCTTATTATAATGATGCTCAGATAGACTTAATTTGAAGTGGAAGTTATTTCTGTAATGGAAGTTTTTGTATCACTGACAAAGCCAGTTAATTTGCGGAATAAGTCCTTTAAATTTATTATGGATTTTTGTAGTAAATATGTCATGATGAAGAGTTAACAGCACATTATCCCCTTGTTATTGATTGTATAAATATTAGAAAGTCTCAAGCAGTATGCGACAACTGTTTAGATGTTTCTGCTAATTAGCGACTTTTCACTTTCAATTGCAACATGTAAGTTGTGGAAAAATGTGATGTTGATAAAGGCTGACGTCATTGTACTGATGGTGAGGTCATATCCAGTTAAACAGTCTGCACTCTTGTTTTAGAAAAATCTTAGGATTCATTCATTTCTACTCTAATCATCCAATTATCCAATATATATAAATGTCAGACATAATGAACAGACAGCAAAGCACCATGTTGGAGCTGCTGACTGGAATGACGTCTGCCTGCTTACTGTGATGTGTTTGTCTCTGCTGCGTCTATAGCTGTGCTAATGTTGTTGTGCTTCTCTAGTTGTTAGGAGTGAATGGGGCAGTGCTGACAGAGGCGCTCACACACAAGAAGATAATTGCGAAGGGAGAGGAGGTAAGTTTGGACACACACTCTTATTGTGTGATCAGCATTTTGTATACAAAGCTTTCCTGTCTGTTTAATGTCTGGCTCTGGCTCAGTGTAATAATATTGTAACCTGTTTAACTGTCCCAGCTGAGCCCTGTGTAACACTGTAATTGTCTTTGCTTGTTTCTGCTTAGCTCTCACCTTCCTGTCTTTGTATGTGTAATTTTGTTTTCAACAGCTGATGAGCCCACTGAACCTTGAGCAGGCATCGTCAGCGCGGGATGCTTTAGCCAAAGCAGTGTATGGACGCACCTTCACCTGGCTGGTTAACAAGATCAACGCTTCGCTGGCAAACACGGTACACACACAAATAAACAAACACACTTGTTACAAACACACGTTACTTAGCATGACTTCACAGCAGGCAGCTTTTCTTTTTCTTGCTTAGCATTTAGTTGATGTTTATCTATTCAGCATGAGCTTATATGTCAACTCAATATCAATATCAAAGTCATTCTCTTACTGCACAGCTCCACCTTGTGGACATGTTGAGTATAGGAAAGAAAAGACATGGTTACACAAAAATATTCTGTGAAGCATACATTGACATTAAATTTGTTAAATTAATCTAGAATTAAATATTTTTTTAACATTTTGATTTTGGTCTGTCATATTGATCTAAATGGGATTCTTTTACAGGGTGACACTTACAAGAATTACTCTGTCATTGGCCTGCTGGACATATATGGCTTTGAGGTCTTCCAACACAACAGGTATGAGTACAAAGTACACTCATATTCACTGCAGGGTAATGAAACATATTTATATCCCTTCATATAATGTTATGCTAGAATTGGTTATTGGTCAATTTTGCACATTTTTAGTGCAAGTGAAAATTTCAGTACAACTGAAAATGAATCAAGTAGTATAATAATCAGACGGAAATAACAACCGGATTTAGTGCAGCATGATAGTTACCATTTGTGTTTATATTTCAGCTAACATCTGATTTGTTGTGTTGCAGCTTCGAACAGTTCTGCATCAACTACTGTAACGAGAAGCTGCAGCAGCTCTTCATTGAACTCACCCTCAAGTCAGAGCAGGACGAGTATGAAGCTGAAGGCATCACGGTCAGACACCACTTTATATGTCAACAGTAGCCACACAAATTGCTTAAATTACTTCTTAAGTTGAGGCAAAAAATATCTCAAGTGCACACATACTGTATATGGATTTTAAAATAAGAGATAAGATAAGATAATCCTTTATTAGGCCTCCACAGGTGCTAGGATTTAGTTCACTTTCTCCAGAAAAAAGCATTTATATGCCTCTCATTATCTTTAGAATTTCTTTCATTTTCTTTCACCTTCAGTCTTCACGCTTCTTGTGTTTAAGGGTTCTGTCTTTTAAAGGGCACTTAATTTGATTGTTGTTGCTGTTGTGTTTCCTAAAGTGAAATTGATATTGAATTTACCATCCTGCTGTTTCACTGAGACTTTGTAATTTCCAGTAAGTGCACATAGTTTTAGAAGAAGCCGGCCCATTAGAAGTGAAGCCTTTAATCCTGTTATTGTTGGAGTTTTTTTTTATTTACAGATAAAATCTTAAACCTCTTAAGAAGATTACATGTCAAAGTGGATCTTCATTGAAATGGGTGTCAAAATCAGTGTCTTGAGTTTTCGTCATTCATATTCATTGCATTTATGTTGTTTTGTTTAGCCTCTTTGGAACAAGGCCCTCTTGTTTTCAGTCTAATAGAAATGCATTTGGTCTGAGAGAAAACAGGTTGTGGGAGAATCTTGGAGCCAACTCTCAAAGAGCCTATTATGATCCGACAATCAGGGCTGTGGGCCGCTCTCCCTGTCATCTCTGTGGAAATTATGTGACTGTTTGAGCTAACATAACACTGCTAGAACTTTGAGTCCATGATCTGTGTTCATATACAAGTGGGTGAACGGCACATTCGCACGCCAGGATTCTTGGGATTCTGCAGATGATTGAGTTTATGGTCATTAAGAGATGTCGGTGTTACTACTATCCAGTACTAAAGTACTGTTTGTGTGTGCTTGACAGTGGGAGCCGGTGCAGTATTTCAACAACAAGATCATCTGTGACCTGGTGGAGGAGAAGTTCAAAGGGATCATCTCCATCCTGGTGAGGAGACACGCTGCCTATGTCACATGAACCAGACTATGTTTGAAAAGAAAGCAAAACCCTAAACTTAACCCTATAATTACATTGGAATTACTCTGAAAGATGATCTCTGACACAATATTTGGAGACTACTTATGGCAAGACAAGGTTACATATTAAAGGAACAGTCTGAGAAAGCTATCCTTCTTGCTAAACACAACATCCTCACACTATGCTTAGCTACGTGCTAAGTGTAATTAACCTTAACGTCAGTGATACTTGTGCCTAACTTTTGAACACTCTGTCTCCCCATCACAGGATGAGGAGTGTCTTCGGCCCGGAGACGCCAGTGACTTGACCTTCCTAGAGAAGCTGGAGGACACTCTAGGAGGACACGCACACTTTGTCACGTCAGTTTAACATTCACGCTTGTCTTCTGCACTTTGTCCTCACAGCGGCGTTGTGCCAGACTGTGAACTATTGAACATTTGTCCAATCCATTTATTGATAAAAACACTGTGTGTTTTTCTCACAGTCACAAGCTGGCTGATGGAAAGACCCGGAAGGTAATGGGTCGTGAAGAATTCAGACTGCTGCACTATGCTGGAGAAGTCAACTATAATGTCAACGGTGCGTGTTTGTGTGTGTCTGTCTGTGTGTGTCAACATTAAAACAGTTCTTCTACGTTTTTTTTGTTAGTGGAAACAAAGACCTCATGATGGTTGTAATAAATTCATTCCAGTACAAAACACTATTGATGTTTACTACATATAGTTTACACCAAAACAACCTGGTGTTATCACTTTAAGTAAAACCATAAGATGGGTTATCTGAGTTCATTGACGACTACAGGGTTAGCACGGCTAAGCAGGCTAGCACATCCACTGTGTAGTAATTGTCTCTAGTTTTCCTCGCTGCATTTAGTGACAGTCATCAGTCAGACCTTTTATTAAGGTTAAAATCAAAGTAAAGAAATTATGAAACAGAATAAGAATAATGTACTGACCCAGAAGAATGATGTAGGTTTGTATCATTCTGTGCGGATTTTAGACTACAAAATGCCAAACACAATCGAGTTTTTGGCAAAGCTGTGAAGTAAGTTTAGTTAGAGCTCACTTTTTTTCCAAAAGCGTGTTTAGAGAGAGTATTTTTTGCCAAACATATCAATCTAGCATTCAATTTGTTAGCTACGCTAGCTAGATAAAGTGCTATCTCACCAAAATAGATTGTACCCGAGATGAGAAATAAAATCTTGTTGTGTTTAAGCAAAAAGGAACAATTCATAAATGTAGTGTAGCTGTGTGTCAGAAGTTAAACTGTGTCTTCTCTCGCTCAGGATTTCTGGACAAGAACAACGACCTGCTCTTCAGGAACTTAAAAGAGGTCAGCGTGAGTTTCATGATTAGTTCTCTGGTGTTGATCCGGATGTTAAAATTGTGCGTCTTTTCTTTGCCTGCAGGTTATGTGTATGTCGGAGAACAAGATCCTGACGCAGTGTTTTGACAGGGAGGAGCTGAGTGACAAGAAACGCCCAGACACGGTGAGCTACCTCACAGTGTGTGTGTGTAGTGAGGGTTTTCTCTGCTGGTTTTCCACACTGTCCACTCCACACCAGTCACAGCATATTTTCCCACAGAAAAACAAACATCGATGTGTTTCCCCTCTTCTGAGCTGAGTGGGCAGCCTGATGGGGATTCACTGCGGCTGCCCACTCACAGAGGAATGCCCTGACACTTGTTTGCCCTACACACACAGACGCACTCGAACAGGGTACTGTCACAGGCTGGCAAGTTAGAGTCCACTCCACACTGGGTCTAGTGTTCAGTCTCTGCAGGACTACCAGTCACATCAGCCTCCCCTCTGCTTACGTAGCTCTTCTTAGGTCATCGTCTTCGCCTGTCCGTCTGAGTGCAACCGCTCTTCACCGTCACTCTTTTGTCTTTCCTCTACTGACTGCCTGCCATCCCGTCCCAAACTCTTGCCTTCACCTCTTCATCCCTTCCTAACCAGCTTTCTTCTGTTATCCGTCTGTGTCTGCCCTTTCAGGCAGCCACCCAGTTCAAAGCAAGTCTGGCGAAACTCATGGAGATCCTCATGTCCAAGGAGCCGTCGTATGTCCGGTGCATCAAGCCCAATGACTCCAAGCAAGCAGGTACGAAATCAGGCTTTTCTGTGTTTTATATAAGATATCAGATACTATGGAAGCAGGCTAAAATGCACAAGTTTTCCTAAAAACATGTCATTGATTGTAGTTTATTCTTCTTGCATTATTATTGTATGATTTAGCACAAATGTTTTTTTTTTCATAAAGAAGGAAAAAATGTAGAATGACATTAATACATCATTACTACTCAGTAAAAGTTTCTGTACTGTATGTTTAGAGAAGGATGGTTGAGAGTGAAGCTTTAACTTGTCACTGTTATGGATACTGATTATAAAATGTTTAGGGTTTAAAATATTTGATTTCGAAGTTAGTTACAGATGCACATGTCTGTAAGTAATCTATGCACATGTTGTATCAGTTCAGTGAATAATATTTAAGTGCTATAAATTCAGTTTACAAATAATTCTGGCTATTATTTCCTCCTGTTTTGAATGGATCCACGTCATCATTACGTAACAGTCCTTATAGTAGCAGCTTAGAGTTTCAGTGAGCTAATATTTTTTCCCACAAACACCATGTTAATCCTGTGCTTTTTGCTAATTCCAACCAAAACAGTTTGTTTTCTGCTGCATCAGAAGCCGCAGTGTTACTCTCCGTGTGTTCGTCAGTATATCGCCCTGGGCTTTGTTCCGCCCCACAGTTGAGCTTTTGTTTGTTTCACACTGTTTCTCTGTCCTCTGTCACTCCTACTCCTGCTGCTTAGCATTTACTGGTTTTCTCTGGTTCATTTTGCCCGTCAGGCTTTCACAGTTTTCTCAGCGTGGCCTGACCCCATTCTCCCTCTGCTCTCTGTCCCAGGTCGGTTCGACGAGGTGCTGATCCGCCATCAGGTCAAGTATCTGGGCCTAATGGAGAATCTGAGAGTGAGGAGAGCCGGCTTTGCCTACAGGCGGCGCTATGAGATTTTCCTACAGAGGTGATCACTGTTCTTATTTACACAGAAGTCAACACATTTCCTTGAGTTGGAACACCCATTATACACAATTCACTACAACATTAAACTTTACTGTAAATATTACTTTCATGAAGACAGTAGTTTTCAAGTTTTATTGAAACATTATATCTGTTTAGTCTCCCCTAAATATCATACATGTCCATTTTAGCTACATGTTCAAGATTAGTCCTTTTGATTACTGGTGCAGGACTGTTAACATATTTCTTATATATTTCTGAAGTATGAATAAACTTTTGCAGTCGTAAAGTAGGTAGTTGCTATTTCAGTGGTAGGAGTGAGTCATTCAGGTCCATTGTCCTCATGTGTCCCATCCTGTCCTGTCAAAATGTCCTGCATAATCATACATTTCCCACAACAACACACTCAGGTTTCATCTAGTTCAAGAATTCTAAAGAATTATACTTAATATCTCAGATATCAGACGTGGTTTCATCTAATCCTTGTTAATACTTGTTAAAGGTTGGGACATCAGACTAATAGTTAAAAATATAAATTATATATTCACTGATATTCTTTAGCAGGAGAAACATGTTTTACACTGATCTATGATAGACCCAGGTTTGCTCATCACTGAGGTATACCGTTAGTGCTGGTGGTTTGTTGACCATCAGGGGAACTTGATGTTCTCTCTAACCTTTGAGTTTCTTTTTAAAATGACTTGTGTTTGTTTACTCTGTGTCTGGTGTTTCTCTGTTTAGGTACAAGTCCCTTTGTCCGGACACGTGGCCTAACTGGCAGGGGAAGCTGGCTGATGGAGTGTCCACACTGGTCAAACATCTGGGATACAAGCCAGAGGAGTACAAGATGGGCAGGTCAGCGGCACGACGTGGCGAATAAAGAAACCAAAACATACTCTTAAAAATAAGTAGATGTTTTTGATGTTCACCCTCATTTTTGTTCCTTTTTCTTGAATCTATGTAGGTCTAAAATCTTCATCCGTTTCCCAAAGACCTTGTTTGCCACTGAGGATGCACTGGAGACCAGGAAACATGGTCTCGGTAAGAATAAGGAAGTCGTGACTGTTGGCAGATTGTTTTTTTAACAATAGCAGGATTGAAACTATTTTCCTGTTTGTCACCACACAGCCACCAAGCTACAGGCAGGATGGAAGGGCTACAGCCAGAAGTCCAAATACCAAAAACTAAGAACCTCTGGTGAGTCAGCTGCTCCTTAATAATAGTTGAAAACAAGTGATTGTGTAGTTTGAATATATTTTTGTGCCTCATGCAGCCATTGCGATCCAGGCGTGGTGGAGGGGGATCCTGGCCAGGAGGAGGGCTCAGCGCAGACGACAGGCCGCCAACACTATACGCAGGTACTGACCACCAGGGACATGATGCCACCGCTACACTGTTTGCTCTAAAACCTGGTGCAAACTTCACATTTTGTGTCCTCAGGTTCATCAAGGGCTTCATCTACCGCCACAAGGAGCGCTGCCCAGAGAACGAGTACTTCCTGGATTATGTGCGCTACTCCTTCCTCATGAAACTGCGCAGGGACCTGCCCAAGAACGTCCTGGACAAGAGCTGGCCGACACCTCCGGCTGCTCTCACTGAGGTAAGGCTCTGTGAGCATTTGTACTCTTATCCACCTTAATAATCTGCATTGCTTTTTACTGAGTATCATTGTGTCTGCAGGCGTCAGATCATCTGCGTAAGCTGTGCATGCAGAACATGGTGTGGAGCTACTGCAAGAAGATCAGTCCTGAGTGGAAACATCAGGTGAGAGCCGTCGCATCACCAGTCATGGTTTCTCGTTGCTGCTGCTTCATTCAGGTGTTTCACTGTCATCTGTTGTTATTGGATAGATGGAACAGAAGATGATCGCCAGTGAGATCTTCAAGGACAAGAAGGACAACTACCCACAGAGCGTGCCCAAACTCTTTGTCAGCACGAGGCTCAGTAAGACCTGCTAAAACAACAGCGGGGCGGCTAACACTGTGTACACATATTTCACTGCGTTTTCTCTTGTTTAGATGGTGAAGACATCAACCCCAAAGTGCTGCAGGCGCTGGGCAGCGAGAAGATGAAGGTCAGTGAAGCAAAAGGAATTTAAACAAGTTAAACATCAACCATGTGGTGACCTTCATCCCTTCTCTTTCCCAGTATGCAGTGCCAGTCACCAAGTACGACAGGAAGGGATACAAAGCTCGGCCCCGCCAGCTGCTGCTCACAGCCAACTGTGCCGTCATCATAGAGGAGGGCAAAGTCAAGCAGCGCATCGAATACGGAGCTCTGAAAGGTCAGAAGGTCAAAGAACGCCAAGCGAGTGTTTTCCAAGCCTAACTACACAAAAATAAATCAGTGTATTTCAGTGTATTCTAACTGCTCTTCATAGCAGGGATCGTTTTAAAGCTGTCTTGCTAAAGGTAATCATACACAATGTCCCTGCAGGCATCTCAGCCAGCTCTCTCAGCGACGGCCTCTTTGTCCTGCACGTGCCCAGTGACGACAACAAACAAAAGGTGAAGCCAGAAACAGCTTTGTTGCTCATGCAAATTTGTGTGTGACTGTGTAAGTTTTCATCGTGTGTGTGTCTGACGGGTTCATCAAAGGGAGACGTGGTTCTGCAGAGCGACCACGTGATCGAAACCCTGACCAAGATCGCCATCTGTGCCGACAAGATCAACAGCATCAACATCAACCAGGGCAGGTGAGAAGCTGCACGCACTCACAGCTTTACAAGCGTCACAGTGTGTGTTATTTTTTAAAGTAAGTCGAACTGTTGTTTAATGTGTGTGGATTGCTGTTCCTCCAGTATAAAGTTTACAGTGGGTCAGGGGAAGGAGGGGATCATAGACTTCACGCCTGGATCAGAACTACTGGTGGCCAAAGCTAAGAACGGACACTTGTCTGTGGTGAGTGGACTCAACAGCTTCTGTTGTTACTTTATGAATAAAGTTGCACTATTGTTTTTTGTTTTAGTAGAAAATACACTTAGTTAGCATAATGCTCTTCACCTGTTTGTTACATTAATGTTCAACATCCT
>JAVQJX010093572.1:0-13577 GCA_036025115.1 Ambassis agassizii
TGGTGAAAAAGTACTTAAAGCATCAGAAGTCACGCAGCACAATGCAATGCATTATGATAAAAATAATTAAATATATCACTTTTATTTTTAGTCCTGTAAAATCTTTAGCAGTGAAGCAAATACTGTTTCATCAATCACTGATTTATCCCTGACTACATTAAATGACTGTTTTTCAGATTACCATAAACTAGCAGATTATTATTTAGAGTAGCATTTGATTGCATCTTAACAACACAGTTTAACATTATGACATAAAACACTTTTTTGAGGGTTTTGTTTTGCAAGAATTGGTTTCTTTTGCAAGAGATGTGTTGCTGGTTTTTATTGAGAGTTTCACAAAAAAAACTAGTTTCAAAAACTCTATTGTAATAATAATAAAAGAATGGTAAAGACAGAGGCAGCCGTAACCACCTGTTTGACTTGTTTCGTGGTTTCGTGCAGCAGCTGGTGTTGCGTCTACTAGCAGCCTTGTATGAACACTTACCTGCTCCTCACTGCACATTTGCTCTGCACAAGAACATGATCTAAAGAACAGACCTGGAGTATTATCTGCCATTCAGTTCGATTATCATGCTACCCTTGTACTCACGATTTATAAATCACTTAAAGTCGTGCAACTATCCCATGCAGCACTTTTCAACATATTGTCATGCCATCTTTGATTCGTCTCTAATGTACAGGGCTGTATTAAAATATTAATTTCTGCATTTTTCATCATTTTGTGAGACATCTTTTTGTCTTTTATCCCCATTATCCCCAGAATGAAAGCACGTTAGTGACACGATGGATCCTCAGAGACATTTTTCCACCTACTTTAAAGAGGCTGTCTTCTTCTTTGTCTCTTCTCCGGATGTTTTCTCTCTGTTTTATCTCTTTTTGGTGTTCTTGGTAAAGCAGGAGGAAGTGGCCTTAGGGAAGACACTGAAAACAGGCACTCTGATTGTGCCATGCACATCCATACATGTCAGCTCACCCCGTACAGACTGCAGAAATTACTACCTGATGGATGGAGTTTCAGGCTTGATTATGCTTTAACAGAAGCACAGAAATGGCACTCTCTTCTTTGTAAACATCATCCAGAAAGTCCTGAAAAAAGTTGTGACTTAAGTCATACTGTATCCTAATATTTGGCGGGTGGTCTTAATATTTTGTACACTCAGTGGAAGTGGAAAGACAGACCTGGCCAGCTGAAGGAGGTAGATACTTTCAGCCTCACCCTTTGGCAGCATCCACATCCCGCTACTTGTCACTTTTTACTTAACACCCTGTCCTCACAGAGAGCACATAAACGCCTCGCCATTACCTACTCTGTTTTCCTTTTTAGACCAGCGAGGAGAAAATAGAGGCAAAAAAAGCAAACTCAAAGACATGAGCAGCGATGAATAAAGCCTGCATTGTTGGCAGAGGAAGTGCCTGTGCCGATAATTAATCATCCCGCGTGTTTCTCTTTCCTAACACCGCATCCTCTCCAAAAGCTGCCGTAAGAGAGAAAACAAAAATACATGAAGCGTTGAAGGAGGAAAATGAAGACGGTTATTAGATTCATTTCCCTCTGCAATGGTTTCCACTGGTTGGATGGCATCACTGTGATTGAACAGAATGGTTTTGTGTGTGTGTGTGGCTGTCTGTTTGTATGTGTTTGCACCTTAGCGGAGGTGATGACAAAATACTTAACATAATTACTGCCTCTATGAAGCTGCCTGTCATGGCTCTCATCAGCAACATAACTTTTATTTCCAGTTTAGTAAACCCGCTGTAACTGCAATGGTGGATGAATGATTAAAGAAAATAATCCAGTCAAAATGTATAGATTGAAAAATGCGCATTAGCTTTGCGTGCTTCAGAGTGGAATTAAGAGTTGGGGGAATTCTTCCAGCATCACGAAATCGGTTGTCGATCGCCTGCAAATGCCAGGCTGAACAAAGGAAGGGTGGAGAGATGAGGAGGAGGAGGGTTGAAGAAGCATGCATGGGGGGAGGGAATGGACAGAAGACAGGAGATGGTGGAAGCCGTAGTAGGAGGGGGTAGATGCATCAGAAGACATGCATACATATATACTTAGTTTTTCATAATGACGCTATGATGCGTGCGTGTGTTGCGTGACTAATCTGTGCCTGCTACAATGAGTGACAGAGCGAAGGGCTGATCTCTTGGAGTGAGCCACATGCCCCCTGACAGCACACCCATAAGAGAAACACGCAAACATGCCTCCAACACGCAACGCATACGTCACCAGTGCACATGTGATAGTTCAGCACGCCACAATCGTATAGGCTAATTGCATGTGTACACACACTGACATGATAGTAAGTAGGCCTGAAAGAACATGAATATGTGTAGTGGTTGATGAAGCGTGACTTAGTTGTGATATTTGGTAGATTCTGCCAAAGCACAAAGGAGAAGGAGAGTGATTCAATTAGAATGTACACTACAGTGTGTGTAGCGGAGATTCAAATTAGAATTTTTTTTACAGTCCACCTGTTAAATATAGCAGGACCCCACTTTGGTCCATTGTGTCCACTGCGCTCAGAGGTCAGCTGGACAGCAAAGATGAAGCTTTCTGTGATTTTGTTACTCTTTTGTGTACTGCTCAGCTTATGTGTCCTCATTTTCAGCTATGTGTCAGTTTTTCAAAACATGTTTCAAGAAAATAAGGTCAAAAAACGGGCCTGTGAGGGTTAAATCAAACATCTCAAACACACTAGATTCTGCCTGTGAACTGTTGCGTGTACATGTGGCTGTATCGTGTGGGAGGAATCCTGTAAAGTCGTGAAATCCTCGCTTGTTTTGTCTTGTTAGACTTGCCCACCGTGCAGACTAATACCTGGAATTAGAGCAGTGTAAAGGAGAAGACTTTATATTTTTAATGTGTCCACCACATGTCTGAGTGCTGGTTCAGCTCTCCCACTGCTGTATTAGAGGCTAAAAGGAGGCTTGGAAAAAACAGAACAGTTAATTTTATCACTCACCATATATTAAAGTTAATATTTGACCTGTGGCAGACACCTTGAACGCAGCATGTATAAGCACATATCCTTGCCAGCCTATTTACCCTTTTCTTTCTTCTTCCCTAGGGAGTCAAGAAAAGACCTGCAGGAAGCACATCATCAGCTCAGCATCCTCTAACGCCGAACCCAGGAAAGAGAGCCTTCAACTGGGGACCTCAGTCAATGAAAGCAGCCTCCTTCTGGAAGTAAGAACCCACACGGCTGTTATGTGTGCGTGACCCCTGTTCGTGTTAAGCAGAAAAAAAATGATATTTATGCAAATACTTCCCTCGAGCTGTTTTACTAATATTGTTTTTTACTGAACGTATCAACGTTTTTGGCTGCCATCTCCCTCAATGAAACCCCTCTTTAGTTTGCATACACGCCAGGCAGAAGACCACTTAGGCCTGAGTGAATGACTTGGAAATTGGAGATGGAGGAGGGTGGTGGACTTTTTTGTGTATGTGCATGCGTGTGTGTGCCCTCCGCCCTTTGCCCCGACCTCTTTTACAGAGCTATAGTGTTGCGTGACATACGGGTGAGACAGGAGTGTCAGAGCTGATGAAGGAGGTGGGGACTCACACACGCTGGCGGCTTCAGCAGCCAGTGAAGTGTGTACGTGGGTGTCTGAATGCATGTGGTTGTGTGTGAAAGTGAGCAGAAGAGAGTGAGAAGAACACCCCAAGCCTGTCAACACTAATCAGAGCAAACAGAAGATTTGTTTTTCACTCACTTGACCTAAGACCTTTAATCAGATGCTAACAACAGATTCATTAGGAGGGCCTTTATTTCACTTTTGGGGAACAAATAGTGCGTGACAAGTAATTTCTTGTTATTTTGTATTTGATGCTGAGAATTCATGCTCACATGCACATGAATATTTTGGATATATTTTACAAGACAGTTTGTTAAAATCCTGGAAAGGTATAAGAGCAGTGAGGTCATACCAATCAGACAGATATGGCATCATGCTACATGGGAACATCAGATCATCGTTACACATTCGACATGCTAATAGCTCTTGGTCAAGCAGCAAATGTGGACAGTGATTATCACTGAACAACTATGTAGCTCAGACACACATGCAGAGCTGAGCTGATCGACTGATGATTCTGTTATCGTGTTAGGTTTCTCAATGGGCTGATAAACAAAAGGCTAGATTGACCGTAGCGATGTGCTGCCTCCCGGTTGCGTGACTCAACCTGCACCCGGGCCTCAGAGCAAACTGTGCATTAGTTGTTATGGTGATGGGATCCCAAGAGAGGGAAGAGATGGATATTTGTGTGTGTGTGTGTCTGGTGGGATTGCATGTCTTTATGGCATATATGCTTATGTATGCTGGCTGTGTTTGAGAAGTACATCAGTGTGTATTACATGTTTCTGTGTGTGTGCTGGTGTTCTATTGATTTTGATTTTTAGGTCAATACCAAGACAATTTTTCTCTTACAGAAGTTATTCTAATAGATTTTATCCCACTTGTTTATTAGATGTCAGTGCTTTCAAAAATGCTAACAGTCTCATATTATTATAACCTCAGTTTGTGTAGGATGTGAGTGTGTCCCTGGTGGCACAAGGTCTCCATGTTTGTCATGACCTCCCCATCACTTCTCTCATCTCACTCTGACAGCATAGACAGCAGGAAAACTAAAGCAACCTTGTTGAAACAATGTCTACACACCACCTCTCACCCACCTTCTCCTCCCCACCTTCTCTCCCCTGTTCCCAAACCAAGCGAACATATATTTTATTTTTGGGCTCTGCGTGCAAAGCGCCTCTTAAGATTTGTAAGTCAAAGCTTTCACTCTCCCAGGGGCGGTTATGGGAGCCGGGGGTGTTGTAGTTGCAGATATGTGGTGGAGTGGGCCAGCAGCAGGTGCCTGTTTCCATTACCTAAAGGCTTTAGTATGCAAGGAACTGAGGGAAATGTGAATGGAGAAAACAGGCAAAAACAGCATGCAGCACATGGCAGCCAATATCAGGACAGTATTTCTTCCTTTCTTTCTCAAGAGAAGAAAAAGGGCCGTTTAGATCACTCATAACTGCACTATTCCTGCACAAATGAGGGGTGTTCCCTTAATGTTTTTGGACATGCTAAAAACAAATGTGCTATATTCATCCAGCCATTTAATTTTGAAAAGCCAATTAAAGTAACCAACCTTCAAAAATATAGCTTTTTTTTTTTTCTTTTTTTTTTTGCTTCGCATACACTTTCAGGTCACAAGTCTGGGGCTTATTTGTTCCAGAAGAATAAAAATGTCAAAGTCCTTAAAGAAGAAAATGGGTTGCTGGAATTTACTGTGGTATTTCAATGACTTGGAAAAGGAATGGACAAAGGTGAAATGGCTAAATAAACCTAACACAACATGTAAATTCTGGCCTTTTTATGGCCTTGTAGGATCACATAAAAGCAACATAACATTCCCACAAATTCAGGACATTTTCACATCCATTTCTTGGAAAACATTCCCCTGTTCTCTGTAACTAGACAGTAGATTTATAGTAAAATAAATGTTGATATCACTGAATACTTTAAAAGAAAAAAAAGTGCCTCATTTGATGAGGTTCTCCTGTCAGTGTTGATGTTAATTGTTGATAATTGAAGTTATAAAATCTTCCATGCATGACAGAGAATTGTTCAATATTTCTCTTCATCTGTCCAAATCATAACCTGTAGATTAGATTAGATTAATTGATTGGCCAAATATAACAACAAAAATAGTGATGTGAGGAACTAACCCTGAAACCTTGTAAAACCCCTCAGGGCTGTTTGTTAGGATTAAACAATCTTTTTTCTAAACTCTCAACGTCATGCATCAGGTCTTTTGACCCCACATCACCTCTATCTGTGAGAGTAAAGTGTAAAGAGTAAAGATTAAAATGTGCAGCACCATCAGGAGGATCGGTGACATCACTGGTTCCCCAACAACTATTGCTTCTTACTCTGACTTTTTAATGCAAGTATATAATGCTAAAGTGGATCCTTTAATTAGATAAGCATCATCACAGCAGTAAGCTTCATCCTTACACATATGGCTTTGATTCAGTGAAGATCCAAAATATTCAAAAAAGGCTCTTTCATAGTTTCATCACACATTTGCTGGATTTGGACAAAAGACACTGTTTTCATAAATATATTAGATTTGGCTCAGACATGCTGTGACCAGATGTTTGTGTCGCCCCAAGTGCCCTTTATATTGAGCGTGTTGGAAAATATATCATGTTATTTTGATCCATCACTACACTGACTTCATTTGAAAGGCTTCAGAGTATTCTGGAGAGCCAACAGGTATACAGATCTTTGATGTGTAGGAGCTTCCCTTCCCCCTTCCGGACATCATGAACATGGCCCTATTGGACTTGTCAAACATCATCTGCATCTGTACCTCTGAGACCCCTGACTCATCCTGCCTTCCTCCGTCATCATGCTTTCATATATGTTTTCTGACATCATCATATCACAGGCTTGATATTCTTCTCTCACACTCTCTCTTGCGCTGTCGCAGTATGGCTTTAACTAACCTTTGGGTTCGGCTACAAATTGCTCTTTTTACTATGAGTTCATTTGGATCAGTGTGCAGAGCATTACACCACTCGCTAAAGCTATCAGATCACTGTTGGGAGAAAGTGACAGGGAACGAGAGAGAGAGGGAGACATTAAAGTAGATGTGAGTGTGAATTCACAGGCCACTGAGATGTATACTATGTAAAACACACACACACACACCAGGGAAGACCTGCACAGTCTCGCAGTAAAATAGAGGTGACAGACTCTGGCAACAGCAGTCACGCAATTCAAGTAGCCTTGCAGTTGTCACGCTATCACAGCTGTGAGCACACACACACACACACACACACACACTGGAAAAGCTCTTACACATCTCCTTCCTGTGCTTTTTTCTCTTTTTTTCCCCCGCTCATAGTCTTGCTTCCCTTCCATCTGTCCATCCTTCCTTATTTGACTGAAAACAGTTATTATTTAAAGTTTTTTTTCTTCTTCTTTTTTTAATCAACACTTGTCTCTGTAAGCGCTGCTGGCCAAACACATGATTCCCCCCCTTGTGTGTGTGTGTGTGTGTGTGTGTGTGTGTGTGTGTGTGTGTGTGTGTGTGTGTGTGTGTGTGTGTGTGTGTGTGTGTGTGTGTGTGTGTGCGCGCGCAAAGAGGGAAAGTGAGAACGAGAATGTTTGTGTCTGGAGTTTCTCTGCTTTTAATCAATATGTTTGCTATCACAAATCAAAACATGTTAGCAGTCAAACAGACTTAGTTATCAAAGTTTCTAACTCATGGAAAACATCAATTTAAAGTAGAATAAAGTGGGGTGTATGCAGTCTACGTGTTATGTCCTTTAAAAATACCATGAATCTAGAAAATGTTCTAAAATCTTTCAAAAGCAATATTTTGCATTACAGTTTTAATTGGCTCGCTCTTTAACTAAACCATCTGTCTTTGATTCCTTCAGCCGTGTTGTATTATCTTTTGTTCCATTTGTACTGTTATTTGCCATTCTAAGAATTATGGAAAGAATTATATACATTGAACATTGCGCTATTAAAAAATCTGGCCAATGTCAAACTTTTTTGGCTGCATTCAGTGTCTGGCTTTAAAATGTAATTGTACAGTATGACTGTAACCACAGGTGGATCACATATAAAACCACTGGACTCTGTTGTGTTTGTGCTGGATACCATTGCAATGATACAATCAATAAATCCAGCTGTTTATGTTTGTTGCACTTGAGTTTATTTAATGCTCTCATTACTGAATATTTCTATGTGTGTGTGTGTGTGTGTGTGTAGTCTCTGACAGGCTTTGCCTTGGTGGTGAGCAGTGATGGGATGGTCTTTTATGCTTCCTCAACCATTGTGGATTATCTGGGATTTCATCAGGTGAGTTATGTTTGTCCAATATTGTAATAAACAAGATGAATAAATGTAAAACATGTTGAAAATCGATGTTTTTTAGCAGCTCCAGTATTAAGAATTTTCACAAGGTGTCAGTCATCCAGTAGCCTTGCCAGAGGCTCACCTGAAGCCATTAAAAATACCTTACATTTCAGTCATTTATTGAGCATACCACTAAAAGAAATTGGTGTAAATCTACATTATGTGTCCACCTACCAAAAAAAAAGCTAACATTGTGGCTTGTCCCCCATTTAAAGCCTTTTGGCAAAGCTAAAACAAGCTAAGCTAATCTCTGATGTAAATTTTGATTCAGCTAAAACTAAATCTCTTAGTCAGACTCCCTGCTGCCTGATAACTATTTAAAGGACAAGGGAACCCCCTAAGTTTCAGGTAAGAGGCCACAAAGGGGTGAAGACCTCTATTTCACCCTAAGACACACTCTGTGGCTGCCTGAGTATATGTGTGTGCACTGATAAGTCACCAACAGTTTAACTTCCTCTCCGGCAGCCTCAGTTGTTAATTATGAATGATATCAACACGGGCTCGCCTGTCCTGCGATGCTGAAATCATCACTCTCCTTCAAAACCATGAATAAAGTGCTTTTCACTGTTAAAATCCTTCCTTTGCCCTTTATGTCTACTCATGGGCACACACACCGACTCAATTGGGTAGAAATTCTTCTGCTACAGCGCTCCCACTTGGCTTACAAGCAGACGGGGCCAGTATCCCAGCGCTATGAAATCGACATGAAAAGCAAAGTGGTGTGAGAGACCCTGCCACAGTGTGTGTGAATGTGTGTGTGTGTTTGTGGGTACAGGTTGGCATGGGAACCAACAATGACAGACGTAGGAAATTAAAACTATGAGGCACATTTGTGTGTTAGCAGCTCAATCAACAGTTTTTCATATATATATATATATATATATATTTTTGCATTTTTTTCCCCTCCTTT
This sequence comes from Ambassis agassizii, assembly GCA_036025115.1. Lineage (NCBI taxonomy): Eukaryota > Metazoa > Chordata > Actinopteri > Ambassidae > Ambassis > Ambassis agassizii. Next base: position 8,840 of record JAVQJX010093572.1, read on the forward strand.
TCTTTTGTTGGCTAGTATTAGCTTAAAGTTATGCTAACAGCCTTGTGAGGCTCTGCATAGGCACAGATGTGTTTGAGGTAAATGCTATGAGCTAATATTCATACACATACAGTGTCTGTATCCACTGTTTAGTTTCACATGCTGATTACTTTTAGGTGTTAGCATGCTAATAATTACTAATTAGCATGTGCTGAATAGCTGATGCCGCTATTTTTTGGTGTTGCAGATATTTTGGCTTAACCAAATTTGAGCTGATGAGTGGTTTGCGAGGTTCATCTTCTGGTGAACATGACCAAGTAATAGATGTGCAAAACAAGACAAACAAACAAACAAACAAACAAAAAAAAGCTAATAAAAATGTTGGCAAAATTGGACGGTTTCATAATGGAGTCAGTTTTCCATGTCTCATGCTATGTTGTGTCGTGCAGTGTCAGATGTCAACAAAGAAATACACTTGATAAAATTCAAATTCATCGATTCGTGCCAAAATAAACACAACTGCTCCTTTGTGTGTGCAGAACTTGGCAGCGTGTGAGACCGTTCATTCATAACGCCAATCATGGCACGTCAATATTTTTAATTAGAAATATGCAAAAACAGACTTTACATGCTGAAGAAAAAGACATGGCATTGACAGGCAGGCAACAAGCTTGGTTGTTGGCCAGCATGCAAAATGTTTAGTGTGATAAGGTTGTGTATAAACAGCAGAAGCAGGAAAGAAAAATCACTGTTTATCTATACACCATCAAGTTTAAATTCAAATCAGGTATTTTTCAACACTGAGAACTGAGCAGCAACATCAAAGAAAGTTCATAATGAATATGTGTTGACCAGTAATTCATACAAATAATGTCTTTAAATACTCACAGATTGTCATGTTGTATTTCAGACTGTCATCAAAACATTCTTTAGGCCGCATTTTTCCCGCATGTTTAATTCTAGCAAATGAGCAATTGTTTTTTTTTTTTTTTAAGTTGCATGCTTTTCCCCGGAACTCTTGACAACATGTCGCATAATTCTGAGCCCACAACTGTAGTCAGAAAGACACTTATCCCTAATATACCACAGAAAAAAATAGAAAAGAGAAGGCTTCACTAAGTAGCACCACAAGAAAGCCCCAGAGAAGAGCAGAAAGCCTCCACTGGCCTTTGATCCAATTTGTTACTGGGGCAGCTAGCCTTTGAAGGTCAGTGAAAATATCACTTATTCTCCATTTTTTTCCTCTTCTTTTCCTCTCTGCGTTTTTTTTTGTTTTTTTTTACGAGAAACATAAACAATAGTCACTCGATCCGTCTGTCTGCCTGACTGCCAGTAGGGAACCAAACCACAGGACGAGGCGCTCGCCGAAGACGGTGGGAACAGATTGTGTTTTCAGAGGCAGGCGATCAAAAACCCTCGCGTGCCACCAGTGTGGAAATTATGGAGAGAGGGCAAGGAAGGAGGGAGAGAGGGAAGAGGAGAAGGTTGAACATTTTAGTGAGGAATCTGTCATGGAATGACAGAAAGCAAAGCTATTGCTGGAAAAGAGAGAGAGAGAGAGAGAGAGAAAGGCATGACGAGAGAAGGCTGGAACCGGCTCAGTCGGAGTGTGTGTGGATGGGGAGGGGAGGCTGGGTTGGACTGCTGTTCGGGAGCCGGTGTCACGCAATGTTTGACAAACACAGCTGCCCTCACTGGCCCTGCAGCTGCCCTTAGACTGTAACTGTACTGGGTAAAATCTCCTGCACAGAAATATAGATTCCACTGAATTTGTATGTATGAATATGGCCTTTGTGTGTGTGGCTGTTTCCTCAGGCACATTGAGTCTATCTGAATGGCAACAACAGAACCCCTCCGGCCCAAACAGCAGCTACCAGCCCCAGTGTCACTCTGTGGATAGTGCTAATCTTATGTGTGTTAAAGCCAATGTTGTAATTTTATCCAACAGTCACTAGTTGATATGTTCCTAGAAATGGTCTTTACACCTCAGCAGAAAAAGACTAAAAGATTGGCTGTGAAAAAGTGCCAAAAATGATACCTCAACAGTAACCTGCAAATACCGAGCGGACCAGATGACAGTGACTTGTTCTGTGTGAAACAGAAGCGCTCCTGCACATACTGAATGTGTGAGGTGTGTGTGCTGTCTCCAAGTATTGCTGGCTTTAAGACTTTTATGAGGTGACAAAAAAAGAGTCTAAAATTAGACTGACTTAAAAGATATTTTATTCAATAGATTCTAATCTGCTTCCCACAGACTGACGTGATGCACCAGAACGTGTTCGACTATATCCACATAGACGACCGCCAGGAGTTCAAACGCCAGCTCCACTGGGCCATGTGTCCACCGCCGCACCAGGCAACGTCGGCACACGAGAACCAGCTAGCTGCAGGATCCGGTGGGTATAGTGGGCTCACAAGGAAGCGAGTGTCCAGTTCAGAATGTCAACAGTTCAATAACAAAAAAAAAAAAAAAACTTTCTCTGCTACATTGCAGGTGAGGAATTTGTAGTGAACAGCCTGTTCCAATCTCCAGAGACAGGGGAAATTCCTCCTGAGCTCTCCTGCTTTCTCAACAGATGTTTTATAGCCAGAGTTCGTTGCCTCTTGGACAGCACCTCTGGCTTTTTGGTAAGTGGTCTGAACCAGCTAAAATAAACAGCAACTTAAGTTTTCAATGCATTAAAGTTTACGCAAACATAAAAACCCAGCATGGACTAAATGTTTGTGTTGCCCACTCACTGGGAGAAGACCCAGGCCTATAAAAACAGTTATGACCCTCTTTGCTACTGCAAAACCTCATTTATAATTGTAGTGTGTATAGTTATTCATAGCTGTATTGCAAGAAATTATAAGTTAATTGGGTGCCTGGACTGTGCAGCACTGTAGGAGCTTGGTTCATCCCTCATGGCTGTGACTAGAGTGGTTTGGAGACCAGCAGTGGAAAACATAGAGGCCCTGATGACAGAGCAACAAGTATATGGGTTTGGACCATTGCATCAGGGTCAGTCGGGTTCACCGTCACCAAGTCCGCTCTGGTTGTACTGATGTTGGCCACACAACCGAAATTCTAGATGGTAATTCTCTGACATAAACTGGAAGTGCAAGGAGCCAAGTAGTGAGCAAATATTGGTGAGATGCTTTCCTCATCAGTCAACATAATTACACATAGGACACAAAAATGTGTAGTGTAATGTAATGCGCAGTACTTATTTTGCTGGCAAAAATATGAAGAATTAAATCATCATTTCCTGTTAAAAGAATGAAATCAGAACCACCAACTCTAGTGTACGCTTCAGCCACAGTGGCAGCATTACTTTATGAAGGACAACAAAAACATCAAGTTGTTTGCATGATCATCATCATCATAAACCTGCCAAGCTGCCTCCAATTGCTTCTCAAATGAGTAAATCATATGTTAGCCTTGTGACTGTTAGCACGTTGCTGATGTTAGCATTCATGCTCATGTTATGAGTACATGCTGGATGTTGTAGCTGTGTGTGCATTAAAAGAATGTGCTTTGAGATGTGTGAAATTTAGTTATCACTGCAGTGTTTCAGGACCCACGGACTGAGACGATAAATGAAATGCATTCTTCACTGTATCAATCGTTGGACAGTGTTCAAACCACTCATTCCCTTCTCTTCCAGACTATGCAGTTCCAAGGCCGACTGAAGTTCCTCCATGGGCAGAAGAAGAAGTCAGCATCTGGGGCTGTCATGCCCTCTCAGCTGGCTTTGTTCTGCATAGCTGTGCCCCTCTTACTGCCCTCCATCACTGAGATGAAAATGAAGAACATGTTACTGCGGGGGAAGAACAAGTCGGGAGGAGGAGGAGGGGGGATTATCTCTGCTATGGAGCACGGGTAAGAGGAACTTCCTATTGTATGTGTGATATGTGTATTCACACTGTGGGGTGCTATACACTAATTAAATGTCAAGCTTTTTCACACAAAGAAAGTTGAGGTTTGATGCACATTGGCACCTTGTTATGGCCTCTAGAGAACTACACTGATTTGCCTGATGTGGGATCTAGAAGTGAAAGGTCAGAGTTTGAAAGTAACTGATGTTGTACACAGCAGCACATGTCATGTGCAGTTTATACAAAATCCATGATTGAAAGCTGACTCTGTCCTCATGTGTCATCTATTAATTTTTGAGTCATAATATCAGCTTATTATCCAAAAATAGATTTATGATCACACAATCCGCAACCCTGTTACCAACTCACACATGAGCCCTTTCCTCACCCAGCAGGCTCTGGTACCAAACCAAACAAGTTCTGGACGACCTTACCTGCGGCCAATTAGGAGAAAATACATGTCTCAGCTTGGATACGGCCCCTTTGTGATTCATGCATCATTAACAAGTTTTGGAGGCAAGAGTTGAGCTGTAGGCAGTTCGCAGAGCCCAACCACCCCCTCTGCTGTTCAGTCTGTCTCTGAATCATGCAGGGCAACATGCTGGATAGTGTAGGGAGATACCAGTCAGTCAGAACTGGACAGGACAGGAAGTTAAACTGAAAAGCTAGTCGTGGGGTCGAGATTCAGCGTTTTGTGTAGAGAGAAGTCTAAACTGGCATGTAAAGTGCACATCTGGTTCTAGTTTGTCAAAGATTGATTTTCACTAAGAGTCCAGATAGCCAGCTGAATTAAACAGTTGGACAGACTTGCTATGAATTCTAAATGGAGATGATTTTTTTTTTCTTTCAGAATAAAAGGCTGACAGCTGAAAGAATATACAAGTATAAAATTAAAAAAAAA
>JAVQJX010093608.1:0-11355 GCA_036025115.1 Ambassis agassizii
ACACACACACACACACACACATAAAGACACACAGACACACACACACACACACACATAAAGACACACAGACACACACACACACACACACATAAAGACACACACACACACACATAAAGACACACACACACACACACACATAAAGACACACACACACAGACACACACACACACACACACATAAAGACACACACACAGCTTTCAAAATAAAAGCACCAAATACAAACAGGCTTTAATGCTTTACAGTTTATTTCTGCAGAAACACACAGAATGTTGTCGTCAGTCAAACAGAGAGTGAGTGCGCCCCCTTCAGGATGCCCTGTGTTCAGGTGGCAGATTAAGGAAGCTGTGGATGCAGGAAGTGTTTTTGTGTCCCTGATGGACAAACATGGAGGACGTCTTTCCTGTTACAAACAGCCAAATTACACACACACACACACACACACACACACACACACACACACACAAAAGTGATGCATTAAAACAACAGCCCGCTTCTTACAGAAACAGAGAGACATTAGTTTACGTATTTCTCGGGTTGATCACAACAGGAAGTCCACCACAGCTCAGGCTGCCTTATGTAACAGAACTCCTCCTTCCACCTTCCTGTAATTACACTGAATGAAGATGATGCTGATGCTGAGCTGGGCGGGCTCTTCAGATGCCCATGTAGGTGTTCATCTTGCCCAGAGCGTCGCAGACGGTGGTCAGGTCACTGCGCAGGTCCTGCACCACGTCCTCGATGCTGCGCGTGTCCTTCAGCAGGTCGATGCTCTGAGTGTACGGGTTGTAGTACACGGAGAACGGACGCTTTATTGTCTTGGCGAACTCCCTGACAGAGACAATGAATCAGAGGAAGGATGTGTGCGTGTCTGATGGGTGTTTCAGTGTGTTGTGGGTCGTACCTCATCTTCTCTTTGGCCTCCTCAAAGCTCTCCGACACAAAGTAAACGTCCTGGAAGGTGGTGATCAGACACTCCTGGTTGCAGGTCGTCTTTGGGTCAAACATCTTGACACAGGCCTGATCAGACAGGGCATGCTGGAAAAAAGCAAACCATCTGATGACTCATTTCACAGTGTGTGTGTGTGTGTGTGTGTGTGTGTGTGTGTGTGTGTTACCCTCAGCTCGCCAATAGAGGACAGTAAGCCGGCGCCGTAGGCTCTGAGCTGCCCGTCCTGTTTGCAGAGTCCAAACTCAATAGTAAAGAAATAACACTGAAAGACACAGCACACGATCAATAAGACATTTAAATACGTGATCAGGAAACAGGGAAAAGTATTGACGACTCACTGTGGCCAGTTTCTGGACGTCCTCATCAGACGCCCCGAGCGAAGCCAGGCCGATCTCCTGAGAGAACTGAGCGAACTTTGGATCAGCCAGCAGAGGAACGTGACCCAGCAGCTCATGACACGTGTCCCTGAGACAAACAGCAGCTGATCCATCGTTACATTGATCATCACCTGTGATCAGCTAAGACAATAAAGTGAGTTAAAGAGCGGAGGGACTCACGGCTCAGGGGTGTAGAGCGGGTCGGTGCTGTGCCGCACATACTGAGTGCAGTTAAACACTCTGTAAGCCAAACCGGCCAGGAAGTCTCTGGGAGACAGATAACCTGCGACGGGACGGACCGTGAAACCAGAGCGCTCTGAAACACACAGGAAGTGAGGCTAAGGTTTAGACTATCTGGACCGACGCATGTGAGACGATGGTGAGCTCTGACTGACAGTCACCTCTGAGGAACAGGGAGACGTCCTCCAGCTGAGGGATGTTGTCCTCTCTGTAGCCGCAGTGCTGGGAGAGCAGAGGCAGGTTCTTCAGATATTCCCGGCAGGCGTGAGTCGGGTACAGTTTGGTTAGCTCTCTGAACACCACCCCCCACGTCTTCACCTCCTCCGGGGTGTACTCGATACGAGGGATGGGCTGCCCGCTGAGGAGGAGACGGATCGGCAAAGTTTTCTAACAAACACACGTTTTCATCAAAGACCAACATCTGATACTCACAATTTATAATTCATGGCCACGTCCACAAAGTACTTCCTGCGCTGCCGGTACACATTATCCTTGAAGCCCTGACAGAGAGGAAGAGGAGATCTCAGAACACCGTCACGCTCCTGAAGCCGGGCTCAGTAAAGGTGTGAAATGAAACCTACAGGATGGTCAGCATCCAGCTCAGACCCATACATCAGCACTCTGTGGGAACACTGATCCAGCTCAGAGATCTTCATGGGGAACCAGGGAACCTCCTCTTCATCTGAGAGAAACACAAACGCCTTCAGTGTCTCCACACACAGGCACCCTGCGACCCGTGAGTGTGTCCGTACCTGCCTCGGCGGCCCAGACGTGCGCAGGCGTGTTGTAGGACACGATGTTTACGTGGTCTTTGAGATGCTGCAGCAGCTCGTTGAACTCCTTCTTGCTGCAGCTGCAATCAGCAAAGATCTCCACCTCGTTAGGAGTCCGCTTTGACGGCCGAGACTCGATGTGGTTCAGGTTCACGCGCTTCTCCTGCAGTTACATCAGGAACACGAGCATCAGCATCTGGACCAGGATAAGGTAAGAGTGCTTCTGCTTCTATTTTCTGACCTGGAAGACTCTGAGAGCTCTGACCAGACACCCGACCTCATTCTTCAAGGAAAACACCACTGCTGTTTTCCCAGAATCCTCGGCACCCTCTCTGTCCGGCCTCTCGTTGATCGGACAGAAGGACGTGCGCCTCGACTGAACGACAGCACAGAGAGGTGTGAGTTTAACGTGGAGAATCTGTCCTCAGACTGTCCTCAGGATGCTGAGACGGTGCTGCTTCCTGTTTGCTGTGTGTGTGTGTGTGTGTGTGCTTTCCTACATGTGTTTTTGCCCGTCAGGCATCATACAAACTATTATAACAGGTGCTGTGTGTGATATCACAGCATCACAGCGATGAGCCGATAAGCCACACAGAGGAGCTTATCAGATGCAGACCGTGTTAAATTTCCTCTTTGCTGCTCGCTAACGAGCTTCCTCTTTCCTCTGACAGCAGAGAAACGAGCTGCTGATGGAAAACCAGCCGACTGTGGAACCAAACAAACATGTCAACAGACTCACGCAGAGAGAGGGGAGGATCTGAACTTTAACGCTCTGAGAGGACACCACACATAATAACACAAAAACCATGAATCACATGACCGCATACATTCACTGTGTGCGCCGCTGTGGCTCCAGCAGCCGCCGTGTTGGACCTGCAGCGCTCTGTGAAACTGGCAGGGTAACTCACACAGAAGATGAAGATGAGGATGAGTAGTTCTCACCATCTGCCCCCCCGTGTGGCGCTGCTGCTGCTGGTCAAACATCGCCGAGTCCAGAGACAACCCCCTCCGGGACCAGTACTTGCTGGAGAACATCATCATGGCCGGCTGCATCCTGGGGACCGGCTGCGCTCCGTCCTTCATGATGTGGGCCGAAGCCATGGGGAACCAGTGGGTGTAGGAGTACCAGGGCTCCAGCCTGCCGCCGTGCTGCTGCTGCTCAGAGGGACTGTGGCCGCTGCCGGCCCACCTCCACCTAAATAGTCCTACAGAGGGGGGGCGGTGGAGGAGGGGTTTCTTCTCCTGAGGCTCCTCCCACTGACCTCCGCTGCTGCGCACTGCAGAGAAACCAGAGGCGTAAAAACATTTCAGCTCAGCACAGGAGCTGGACCAGGACCTGAGGGAGAGGACGGAGGAAACGGGCCGAGGACAGGAAGCCGTGTCCAAGTCACAGGCAGCTCATGAACCCTCTGCTCATGATCATGAAGCTAAGCTGAGAATACAGAAAACTCAAATCAACCTGAACATGGTTTGTTTCTTTTTTACATCCTTATGATCTTCAAAGGGTCTTTTTTGTCCGTCTGTGTGTTTGCTTGCAGACCAGCAGCCGGCCCAATAAAACCTGAGACGCGGCTGATAAGCGGCGCTGCTATCAGCTGTGAGCTGAGACAATTTCCTGCAGCACAGGAAATGAAAGAGGCGTGAGGCGGCCGCTTTGTTCTGCCTGCAGCAGCTTTATGAGCAGATCGCAGGTGATACCTGCGTCCACGTCTCCCCTCAAAGCAGAGCAGGCGCCATCACTCACATGAAAGCGGCTGAAGTGACATTTGGAGGAGCGTTGACATTTCAGACTGATGAGCAGAAGAAGAAAGTGCTGCTGATGTTTGTTACATTATGTGCAGAGTGACATGCAGGACGCAGCGTGACGTCAGAGCAGAAGCAGCAGCTGATCAGTCCGAGGAGCTCCACAGGGCTCCACCATCGCTCCTCTTTAAAACGCTTTGCTGAATTTGATGCCTTCATCTCACACAGTCCTGTGATTTAGTCTGTTGTCATGGTAACAGAAAGCCAGCGTTGTAATATAACAGACTGCAGTTACGATAAAGAAAATGACATTTTAATTTGTTCACAGATCCAATCATATCAATCAACCAGAGAGCATGAGCATTACAAAAGATAAACACATCAAAGAGAGCTTCTCCACCCATCACATGACCACCAGCCCACCTCCTGACAATGGCAGCTCGTCAGCTTCAGGCTGCGGCTGATTGGTCGATCCAAACAAACAAACCTTTTATCTGCAGCAGCAGTTTGTTCCAAATAGTTGCTGTTGAGTGAACTTAATTTATTTAAGACTAACTGACCCTTAAAGCTGTTCAAAGTGTCTGAACATAAACAAACACACTGACGAACTTAAAAGCGTTAAAAACAGGCAGAACCTCAGGCAGCTTCTGTGTCTCTGATTTTTGGAGGTTTATTTTGAAAGGAATCAGAGAGGAAGTGACCTCACATACATGGTTCCTGTATGTTCCTTATAAAACAGGAGGCGCGTCGTCAAAGAGACGATATGATACAAAAATAAGATTCTCAATAATCCTTTTTACATGTTCTCCTGTCACCCGATGCAGGTCATGTGACACTGCGGCGTCAGTCTCTGCTGTCACTACGATATGAAGGCAACGCTGCAGCTGTGCTGAGAGCTGCTTTCTTTCAAGTGTCCATTGGAGCAGGCGTCCGGAGCCGGCCTGACGGCGGCACCGCAGTCTGTCGGGCCCAAGGAGAAGCCCAAGATGGCGCTGATGGAGTGAGGCAAGTCCTGAGGAGAAAGGCCAGATGAATGCCAGGCTCACTGGACTCATTAGAGGAACACACACACAGACTTACAGACCTTACAGCTCTTGACCTGCAGGCAGATGCCCTCCGCTTTATGAAGAATCTCCTCGATGTCCAGTTTCATTGAGAGCTCGTTAATGTGCTAAAAACACAGGCGTGTTCAATCATCTGTTACAGCTGTGTGGACACGAGCGGGTGTGTGATTGTGTTACCTTGAGGATCTCGTTGAAGCCATAATTCTCCTCCATGATCTTCTGTTTCTCAGAATCTAGGATGGCGCAGCAGACCAACAGGTGGAAGTTCTGACACGGCAGCCCAGTCCACATCACCTGAGAGGGCGGAGCACAATCAGAACCAGACAGCCTGTCCAATCACAGCGGAGGACTGACCAAAACACAAGCCACCAAAATCCACCCTGCTCCACACCAGAAGCGTTAAAAATCTTTTTAAGAGTTCAAAAGATTCTTTGTCATGGTGACTGTGTGAAAGACAAACAGCTCATCACCTCCCAGAGCCGCAGGACGTCCTGGAAGCTGAGCTCCCTCTTAAAGCGGATCAACAGCCAGCGGAAACAGAAGTACAGATACCCAGAATCCTGAGCCTCTGAAACACACACACCATCGTGGGTTAACAAGTCACTCTGTGTCAGTGTGTGTGTGTGTGTGTGTGTGTGTGGTACCGAGGTAGTTCCAGAAGGACAGGTCCAGCAGTCTGAGCAGAGTGCTGAGCTGAATCAGCTGAGTCTTCATCCCCTGCATCTGCTCCTCAAAGTTCTGGTGCTGAAACACACACACACACACACACACACTTGAAACATATGAACCAATTTTAATGATCCAGATCAGCTAATGTATTGATCAGATTCCTCACCATCTGGTCCATGAAGCAGACGAAGCACCAGAAGGCATCCACCTCGTTCTCCATGACGTAGAGGATGGGGGACAGCAGGTCACTCATACCCTGAACGTAACCTGTGAGGCGGAGACAGGCGCGTTACGCAGCGATCCCCCGGCTGTGGACCAGGGACAGTCCACAGTGGAGCCTGTGTTCTCACCCAGGTCGAAGTCATACATGCAGTAGGTCATCAGGATGTCGTGCAGCAGAACCAGGCCTGGGTTGTCGATCCCCTCGTAGAAGCGGTTTGTTCTGTCGGTCCGGTTCACGTCTTTCTCTGCAACAGAGCGCACAGCGAGCTCGTCACACAGAATCCAAAGAGCTGAGCGACTGATCAGCCTCACCTCCTGCTGGGATCCTACAGCTGTCACACTCATTTCAGATTCTAGAAAACAGTCTGAACAGACTTTGGACCTTGGTTACTATGGCGACAGCAGTAACACTGCTGTTCTCTGAGCCGGTGTTGTTCTCACCTATCAGGCTCCTGTAGTCTCTCAGCCTGGAGTTCCTCCTCTCCTGCTCCTCGCTCACTGATTTCCACTGAAGCTTCATCCTGAAGTATTCGTCACTGTCAGAGGAACAACAACCAGGTCAAGCGTCACATCCAGGCCTCTGCACGTCATCCCTCCTTTACAGCTTATTAACTAAACGCGTCTGCACGAAAAAGTGTCTTCACAGCAGACACTGCTCACTGAGATGCTGTGTGTCTGTGTGTGTGTCTCTGTGTGTGTGTGTGTCTGTGTGTGTGTGTGTGTGTCTGTGTGTGTGGTGTGTGTCTGTGTGTGTGGTGTGTGTGTGTGTGTGTGTGTGTGTGTCTGTGTGTGTGGTGTGTGTCTGTGTGTGTGGTGTGTGTCTGTGTGTGTGGTGTGTGTCTGTGTGTGGTGTGTGTCTGTGTGTGTGTGTGTGGTGTGTGTGTGGTGTGTCTGTGTGTGTGTGTGTGTGTGTGTACGTTTTGGCTCTCTGCAGGGCCTTCCTCTCCTCCAGCGTGCTGCTCCATGGAAAATACTCCAGCAGGAACTTCCAGGCCTCTTTCCTGACGGCATGGCAGAGACCCTGCAGACCACACATCACGTCATACAACATTCTCCTGTACAGTGCACGCTTGTCATGTGACCGGCTCACAGCCTTGCTGAAAAGGATTGTGGGGAATACACACAAACAGTGACTTGCCCCTTTAAAGATGGCGTGTTTCAGGCGTGTGATGTCGGTCATTCTCCCCTCTGCGTCCTGATGTCTGGTCCAGTCCTCGACCGTCAGCGGCTCCCTGCGGGTAACCTGAGGCCTGGTGCCCAGATCAACCTGACAGGGTCAAAGGTCAGAGGTTAGCATGGTCCACAGGGCTTCAAAATGCACATGGGTGCAGCCTCCAGTCCGTTTAGTAAATACATGAATGTGTTACTGTACTGAGTGAAGAATCAGATTTCTGTGGAGACCTCATGCGTCCGTTCACTCAGCGGCTCACCCTGGTGATGACCTCGAAGCCCGGCTCCTCCTGCTGGTTGATCTCCAGTCCTGGAATGACCTCACCCAGCAAGTCGGCCACCTCCTCTGGGGGGCGCTGGCGCTGCTCTTCTGTCCCCCGCAGAGCGTCAAAGATGTAATTGGTGACTTTGGAGAAGCTGCCGAGGGTCGCCACGTACGGGTCCCGTCTGAGCTTCTGCAGGAGGCGAATGAATAATGAATCAGTAATGTCATTTTATTCAGAGAGCCTAAAGACTGATTCTAAACTGATCAGATGTTACGCCTTCATCACAGCTGAGCGTTCTGCACGTACACTGAAACACAGTCTCTGTAGCAGGTAAAGATGTTTCTTACGTGCACCAGGCCAAAGTTGTTGTCATCCAGAAGGTTCTCAAAGGACTGTGACAGAGCCTTGTTCGGCGTGCTGACGAGCAGGCGCGTATCGTCATCTGGAGACCTGCAGACAGGAAATAGCCTCGTCTCATCTTCCATTTGAATCAGTGTGAGTCAGAGGTCTGCATGACGTCACGCGCTGAAAACATCCGGCACTCGGTCCAGATGCTTCACTGCACGTGGCGATAAGAACTTTAATAACGTCGGAGCGGCAGCAGAATAATCTCACATGATATTTGCTGCACAGGATAAATTAGCATATAAATGACAGCTTGAGAGAAAAAAACAAAACCACCTCCACTGAGCCTCAGGAGCGCGTCTGTATCTGACTGACACACACACCTGCTTCAACAACAGCTGAGGAAAAATAACACTACAACTGATGCACTAAAATCTGCAGGAACTCCAAACATGGAGTCCCAGATCCTTCCGTCATGTGGCAGACATGGTGGCACTCACTCAGTGAGCAGAGCGAATCTCCTCAGGCTGTCCAGGAACTCGCTGCTGCCGCCCTGGTGGAAGTGAAGTGGCAGCAGTGAGGTGGAGTCCTTCAGCTGCAGAATGAGGAAGGTCCAGCCCTCATTTCTCACAGTGATGGACTGCAGGTCAGAGACACTGACGGAGAACGCCCAGCGGCTCCTCTCATGGCTGTGGTTCAGAGACCCTGACAGACGAGACGTTCCTTTAGCCGTTTAGTGCCACACAGGCAGCATGTTCACACAGAGCACCAACACTCTCATAACTCTATCCGAACATCGCCATGGTTACGCTCACCCTCTCCGTTTGCAAACGGCTTCTTCCTGAAGGTCACAGCATTCACCATGTCCCACTCCGTCTCGTAGCTCTGCTGTGTTTCCAGAAGCTGCTGGGACCGCTCTCCAGAACTCTGAGCCCACTCCACCACCGAGCTGGAGTCCTGCACACACACAGTCAGCTTATGTGTCAGCGTGAAACATCTGCTGCAAACATGATCGTTATGCGACGGAGAAGACAGACGGACGGACAGACGGACAGACAGACAGACGGACCTTCCCAGCACACAGCATGTTGGACGGGTCGACGGTGTCCTCCAGAGGGCGGTACTCCACAATGATCTCAGCATCCTAACAGGACACACAGATGTCAGCAGGCCTCTCAGTTACAGTTACTCTAACACACACACACACACACACACACACACACACACACATATAATTCCTGTTAAGTTTACACATACTTGCAAGCCTCCAACAAACAAACATGTTGTAAAATATAAAGGACAATTAGGTAAAGACTAACAAATAAACCTGCAGTAGTTACTAAATACAGGTCAAGTAGTCTGCATACACACACAAACAAATACACACACTCTTGCTGGGGAGTGCCTGCGGCGGCGGCACTATACATCGGCCCATTTAGGTTTGTTTGTTTTCATCTTCCAAGAGCATGTTCAGTAGGTCTGTGTGTGTGTGTGTGAGTGAGAACATCTGGGAACCAGAGCAGAGCTGTGGTGGTCTGCAGGCAGGTGACCCTGGCCTCAGGAGACCCTTCCTTTGCAGACTGCCACAAAGCGTGTGTGTCTAGAGAAAGGAAGAAAGAAGCAGATGGCAGCACCTGCCTGCATTTCTGGCTGTGTGTTTGTTCAGGCCAGTTCCTTTTGTTGATTACTGAACCCAACTCGTAACACACATACAACTCATTTTCAGGTTGCAGCTGCAGGTTGCTCACATACATGGCTTCCAATACAAACTTTTAATTTGATATTTATAATAGTAGGATTTGTAAATAATCAAATAAAACCAGGTGATGGACATTGTTGGCATAGTACAACTTCTTTCCTACCTTCTCTCCTCACTGTGGATGAGCCTGACGCCTTGTTGTCTGTATGTCTTGATAAGTAGAAGAAGAGTGGGATGAAGTATGAGTTTTAAATAGTGTTGTTTTAATACCACGTAATTTTGACTGTTTCCCGTTGGTCTACTTTATATACCAAAAAAAAACAGACTTTCCACAGAATTCTTCCTTTTTTGCTGTTACTTTATTTAACAGTTCACACTGTCCATAAATGTCTGACCTCCTTATTCTCATATCAGGCCTTGCACACATTCTGCATGTACCTCTGTGTGTATGAGGTGAGTTAAAGTGTGTGTTGAAGTCATGAGTGCAGTTTCTCAGTTTTCAATGGGATTTGATCTGACTTTGCTTGTGTTCGTGTTCTTACACAAGAGTTTTGTAAGCTCCCGTAAAGTCTCTGTGTGTGTGACTCTCATTTAAACCAGTCAATGATGAGGCTTTTCATTTCCGTGACTAATTTGCTTCCATGTAATTGTGAAGTGTTGCTGTTATGTATGTTCTTTTCCCATTGGCTGCTCACTGATCCGTCCGTACCGAGTGGTCATTGTGCCAGGCAATCGGATTAGCCCCAGTCACGGTTGGCTCCTGCTATTTAGTGCTATTCTAAAGGTTATGAATGGACATGCTTGTTGTGAGGGATGGATGTGTTGTGTGAGGACATTGCAGTGAAATAAAGTAAGCTCTCTGTGGTGTATGATAGTAACCTAATCAACCAGGGTTAAGCTAAGTGTCTTTACATCTTGTTTTGTGTGTTTTGACCTTCTCTTGGGAAAGAGAAGCCTGATATTTACTCTGTTTTTGTTTGGTTTTCGCATTTTTTTACTTTATTGATGAAATCCTGGGACTAAAAATTCTAGGTACTTTGGGTTCCACCCTGTTTTGTGGCTTTGTTTCTTTCCACATCCCTTTCTGGAACAGCTAACACCACTTGGCTGCGAATGAAGCAAATGTCAGTACTTTGACAGCCCCAGTCTACTTGACTGATCCCAATCTATGGGACAAAATATCAGTGTGTATGTGTAGGTACTTACTTGAGATGTTGGCAAGATAGAACAAGGTCAAGGAGATTGTAGCAATTTTGTGTATGTGGATGTGCACGTATACAGGTGTCCCGGTTTGCATGGGAGTATTGTGAGTCTGACCCAGTTCCTAGTAAATTGGTTTCGCTCAGTGGAGCCTTAAAAGACCCATAATGGGGCCGCGGTGGAAAGAAGCCAAAGAAACAGGGTAAAAACGAAGGAGGGAATGTAAAAGGTGAGGAGAAATTTGTGGTCAATTGAGAATAAACAGTAACGCAAGAGAGAACTAAATGGAGGAGAAGCAGTCGAGGCCGCTGAGGGACAATGAAGCAGATCTGATATTAAAGTAGTAATTGTTTGCAGTGAACCAGACGTAGGTCCTCTGATATATAGCTTGGTGTGCATAATTTAATATTGCAACCTTGGAAAACCCCTATCATGGGGTTAAAAGTGCATGGGGTCAAGAGTTTATTTGCGTGTCCGTATACAAAAGTGTGTTGATGATCTCTCTGCCCCACCTCTGTTATATTTTATGGCTTATTAGCTTTCAGGCTTGAGTATTTGGTTGGTCAGAAATTCACCCCTTAAGTATATTTACTGCAATAAGAGGCTTTCTGTGACATTTGGTGAACTAGTAATGGCTT
>JAVQJX010093753.1:0-11437 GCA_036025115.1 Ambassis agassizii
GCATGTACCCCCACCGTTCCCAACCTATACTATATAACATGTAACATTTACAGCTGTGTTAAATATGACAATGTTGCGTTGAGCAATACGCTCCTGTTTGGTTTATACAAATCTAACCGTGTCTTATCTGGTGGTTGTATTATCGACCTACATGTTGCTTAGGATAGGAATCTCTGAAGGGCTACATTTCACCACAATATTTATTTACTTACTTAAACCTCTCCAAACACCATTAAAATGGACTGAACACAGGTCTTCATAGTGTACAGAAGCCCATTCATGTTATGCATAGCAATGATCTGTTCTTCACTATATATACACAATATTTAAACTCCGATGTCACAATTGATGAATCAGATTTGCGTATTCCGCTGTGAACTGTGAAACAGGCACCGTGATTCAAGTGATGATGTGCTGTTACAGTGAGTTTAACCTCATTGGTGTGTCTTTATCACCATGAAACGATTCAGTGGTATATAAAGGCCGATATGGTAACATTTTATAGACACTCAAACCTAATTTTTGAAAGCATTTAGTTTCAGTTTAGTTATAATTTAACATTTCTCTATGTAATAGAATTCTGTCACAATTTGAATGCTTGAAGCCCTGAACTGAAAGGTAAGATAGATAAGGAGAAAAACAGCCTGCTTTAAAACATTTCTCATTCAACAAAGTTTTTTTTTTTTTTTTTTGCAAAGTCCATGCAAGCTTTCAGCCTCTCTTCATTCTGACCTTTGCACTTGATGTGTGCCAAACATTTTTCACCATTTTCACGCTGTTTGGAAAGATAACGCATCATTCTGTCAGACCCCACCCCATCTCTAGTAAGATGGTGGATATTCATTATGGTTTCACAATCTGTGGGTGTCTTGGTATGTGGTGTGCAAATACTGATTTAGTGATATACATCATTAAGCGCTCATACAGATACTGAGCTCTAATGCTTTCTTAACCAAAGGATAGCTGTCACACTGAATAGGTGTGCTGATGGATATGTTTTCTACATTGAACATACATAACTTTCAAATGCTCATTCATTTGATTCATAACAGTTACATGTCAGCCTGTATTCTCCTTCAACAACCATCCAAATAACTCAATGATGAATGGTTTAATGTAAACGTTTTTATGAACTGAAATCCTTCATGTCAGAACAACATGCACAAACAACAAAACATGAAACCATTGTGTCAATAAAAAGGCTTGTTAAAAACCAGGAAGTATCAAATGGACCAACGTCTTGTCCATCTGGATTCAGTAATGACTTTCCTATTGGAAAATATATCTCAGATGTGAACACTTTCTAATCATTACTTTAGCTGCCTTCAAAAGAGCCCCAGAAAACTCAGGGCCAAGAGCCAGCTTTATTTTATTAAGAGACGATCTGCCAAAAAACATCCTGTAGGATCCACCGCACATTGACAGAGCTGATGAAGTCCTGTTTTGATTGGTTCTATGTCAAAGTGTAGGAAAGTATTTAATTATCCCTCCAGTATCAACAGCACACACAGTTTAGTTTAGTCTGCGTGATAAGACGCCCTGCAGATGACAACTAGAAAATCTACACAGTGTGCCCAATAGGCTTTCTGTCTGCTGCTGCTTACCTGACCAAAACTACTTGGGTAGGTTTAGGTAAGCATCATGGTTTGGGTTAAAACAGAAATTTGAGGTGCTCAAATTGTTAAGTTGAATTGGCACTACACACTGAGGCTGCAGCCAGGCTTCAGCACCCTTTACTCTCTGCATAAACCTTAAAATATAACTAAAAAGTTTTACATAATTGTGTGACTGCTTTTAGGTGCTGCCTCAGATATTCTGCATCACCCCGCCCACCGCAGCTCCACTCCTGCTCCGCCTTTTGCCCTGTAATTGCCTTAAGTGGGTGGTCTAGGTAGTCTCAGATGCTGTCCTTCGGTTACCTGTGTGTAGGTTTCATTCATCCTTAGAGTCTATATGCTTTTGTTGTGCAATAACAAAGCTCTCTGCAGTGTTTTTATATCTTGAAAGTTGGGTTTGAATAATTAGGCCCTTTGCATTTTTCAGATAAGTCGTAGGAAGTTTTTTTTCCAGGCCCCAAATTCCCTCCTACAAGGGAAGCTCTCCTGGTGAAAGCAGATTAATCTGTGGACACTGTTTTTCAGTCCAAAAACGAAAATAAAAATCAAATGTTGTATTTTCATTCCTTCAGTTTTGGCTTTCAAACATCAAATACAGCTGCAAGGCAAACAATATCTGGCATTTAGACATAAAATCTCATTAAAATACAAATTAAAACCACAAACGGGGTTGATCCTTGGCACTCCTTGTTGTTGATGAGGAGATGGTCGCATTGTGCTTCTATTGGGGGCTATAGGCTGTTATCTGACAATAGACACATGGCTGACAGTGCTTTCTCTGGCCACCTCAATGCTCATTGTAAACACGAGGTTTAAGCCAGAATTTTGTATTTTCTCCAAAATTATTTGCAGAATTGTTGACGGCATCTTGGTTTTTCAAGTGTTCATAGCAAAACTAACAACAGTAATTCTCCATTGCACACATTTTTTTTCTGTTGCATACTAGTCTGCTTGTTGCTCTGGCTATATCATAAAGTATGCTTTGTTTCTCTTATTTGTTGTGCCTGTTGAGATAGCGTCCAGGGCCAGATTAATAAATCTTTGTATAAAATGGAGAAAGAATTAGAATGGCTGTCCAGGCTAATGATGGTGATGGATCAAAAATGAATGGATGATTCTTCTGCATGATAACACATTTTCCACATGGGGAAAAAAAGCACTGTGAAATAGCAAAAATTTCTTGAGGCCCCCTTTATATATCACAAAGCACGTAAATTCCCCTTCAGAATACAGCTTCATGCACATTTCCCATCCTCTGAGATGGATCTGACTAATCACTCCATACCAGAAGAGACTCTTATTTCCCTTCCTCCTCCTCCTCCTCCTCCTCCTTCTCCTTTTCCTCCTCTGTGTTTCAAAGACACATCTGGGGAACTTTTGGACACCACAGTCTGTTTAAGATGCAACTCCACATCCTCACATTAACAGGAGGAAACAATAAAGTGTTATTAAGACTTATAGTGCAAATATTTGGCAGCAAATAAGCCTTCGTAACCTGACTTTCTTTATCCAAATGTTTGACTTTATGGATCTCTGAACCATGTCTGAGCTTCAAGGTTTTTCTTTTTTTTTTTGTAAATAAAAAAGTGAGGCCTTTTTCTGTTCTTAATCCATGCCTTCAAAGCTGCTCCCATTTCCCCCAACTGCTATAAAACCATCCTTTGTATTTAATGGTATAGCTGTATACTCAGTTTTATGGTGCGCCATCAGTAGCCAGGGACTTAAAAGGGTCATTTCAGAGGATTTCTGTGTCAGCAGTAACGTGCGGTGTCATAAAGTTGGAGCATGTGTACAAATCCCAATTAGATGAAGCATTAAAATGATTTCTCTTAGCTGCAAATGTGAGAGTTTAAGTGTGTGATCACAAATATGAACAGTCATTTAAATACATAAGGCTTCGGAGCCGTCTGTTAATGTCTCCGACTCGTCTCCAGAAAGAAGGATGAGTCGGCGCTCAGCATTATTCACCAGGTTTCTCTGGAATTCTGGGATCCCAGTCAAATTGGCAGATTATTCACATCAATCTTCTGGCTGAACCTCCAGGCTCTTGCTAGCGGGGCTCGCAGCATGTCATTATGACTATACCAGCCATCGAAATCCAGGTGGAGAAGGGGATAACCTGAAAGGAAAATAAAACAGGGAAACAATTGTTTTCTTTTTCAAACAGGTCCACAAGGGAGCAGGAGAAGGGGTGTGTGTGCGTTTGTGTGTGGGATGGACTACACATGTGGCCATCGGCCATGTGTTTTTGAATAATAGCCATTAGTTTTAAGAGGATGATGTCATTGTAGGTTTGCTGTTTCCAGTAACTATATTCCTGCAGTCCTGGATCGGATCCCTGAAATGACAGCTGTGATTTGTACTCGTCACAGAGCAAGGTGAGGAGGCACGCAGTAAACATGGATTGATAGGTGAGAGTGTCTCCTCTTATCATCTGAATCTATAATCAAATCCGGCTTTTGTTGCATCAGGGATTATGGGACCAAAGTCTCCCCAGCTGCTGGATTTTTGATTCACTTTGATTTTAATTCACAGCTTTCAGGAGCCATTAAAATCCTTCCTCTTGCTGAGACTTGTCCTCAAACTTGGGCGACGACACGAACAAATACGAGTCTCTCGATAAACTCTGTGCCAGTGTCAACACAGCCGGGCTGTTTTAGGAGCACTTTTGTGACTATCAATCACCAATGACCAGCCTCAAGTTGTAAAAACATGTGCTGAGAAAAATGAGGATTTATGATTGGTCATTAAAATCCATGAAGACAAGCACAGAAGGTGAAGTTTTAGGTGATTTATTCCTGAGGGTAGTAGACTATTGTCGCTGCTTTTACTAGTTTAATATCATGTTTCCACTTGGAGTTGATAGAAGAAATCTGTTCCCACAAACCATAAATTCAAATAAAGTCAATAGGTTTGCTTTTTCTTATTACTACAAGATTTAAAATGATTTGACTAATAAACATGAAGCATTGGCTACATTTCCCTGTTTGCAACACATATTAATAAGGAATTTACCGGCTGCGCAGCCCTGATGCATGAGGAGGGAGAGAATGCTCCATGGCTTCAAATTTGCAATGAATACATCTTGACTGCTTGTACAAGTTCAATGGTTGCTCAATAATGTCTCCCTGAGCCAAAAAATGGAAAGGAATTTCATCAATTGTTCCCAAAGCCAACCATGAGCAGCTGTTAGCTAAACAAGGTATGATCAAGATGTTGGAAAGAGTGCAACGTATCCAAACTAACATTTTCAGTTAATTGCACAATGGAGTGACTTCTTAGATAAAAATCATTTTAATATAAGTAAAAAAGAAAATCTGCAAAGAAGGGTCGGCAGCCCCCCCCGACCCTATGAGCTGTTTTGTTTTTACTCACCATTTAGATTTGTTCTCTTGTGGTTCAGATGTGGTTAAACAGTTCACAAAAGCAGGGTAAGGAGTTAGGTAAAAGTCCTGAGTTAGGGTTGATAATCCAGGTCATTTCCATTCAGAAAGTTGAATGGAGGCATCTGGACCTGATTTCTCACTCCTCCTCTAAGCAGCTTCATGTTTGTTGTGTCTAACGACTATGAAATAGCAGAGGTGCTGGGACAGGTTAACGAGT
This sequence comes from Ambassis agassizii, assembly GCA_036025115.1. Classification (NCBI taxonomy): domain Eukaryota; kingdom Metazoa; phylum Chordata; class Actinopteri; family Ambassidae; genus Ambassis; species Ambassis agassizii. The sequence goes on from JAVQJX010093753.1 coordinate 5,220, forward strand.
CATCATTCTTACTGGACTCATGTGATGTGGAGTGAAACTTTATTGGAATGGAAGGCAGCACTGTGTTGTCAACACATCCTCATAAGAGAACACTCTATTTTGTCGAAAGTCCGCCCGCGGACCCTAACCCTTACTTCAGCAACATGTCATCAGGAAACCAATAAGACACTAGAGCGAACGCTTATTGGGAGGGTGGTCGGGCATGGGCTGGATGGTTGCACAATCAACTGTCACCCCAGAGGTCCAGGTTCAAGTCCATTGCTTCGAGTTTAGTTTGGCTTTCAAGCGGTTAGTTTTTAAGTTTCGTTTGGTGACTTTCGCTTTTGTCCGATGAGCTTTTGATTTAAAATTAAAAACAGAGTAGGGTGTTGTTAAGCAGATGAATTTATATATATTTTACAAGGAAATTGCTCATGCTCAGGCGGCCACTTCTCCGAACTCAGTTGGGAGAAGTGGCCATGGGTCGGGAGGAGTGTTCGCCCTCATGACCACGTAGAGGTGTGGCTTTATAAAACGCTGACTGCTCATGTTTTCAAAGCCGGAAAAATCGACCTCCCCTGTCGTTTATCTGGTGAGGATGGGCTGGTGTTTTATGTGGGGGACAGATAAATCCACCACCTGTGTCAAAAGGAAGGTTTTCCAAATATGTGGCGTCTTTGACTCGTCTTTCATACCACCTGTCCTCTCTGTCTAAAATGTGAACATTGTTGTCCTCACAAGAGTGTCTCTTTTCTTTGAGGTGTGGATGAACTGCAGACTCCTGTCCTGTGGAGGTGGCTCTCCTGTGCTGTGTCTTTCTTCTGTGGAGTGGATGTACAGGTCAGAGCATTCTTCACTGCATATATCACATTACTTTGGGTTTGGACTGGAATGTGGTGGTTACTGAAAGGGATATATTGATGGGGATAGGACTCATCACTATAGAAACTAAAATGACTGCTGCAGAAGGGATCATTTTTCCTTTTAAAACGTGTTTATTGTTATAAAAGCTTGACCATGATCTTTAATGCCTAACCTCAATCAGGAGTGAAAACAAAATGGAAGTGACATTTGAAGTACCACATTAACCCCAGACTACTGGGTGAAAATCTGATACAGGGTTAGTGCAACCACTTACCACCCCATCATCTTTATGTCTTTTGCAGCTGTGTGTCCCATAATCCAATGACATCATACCATAAACCCAAATACTCTGCTCTGACCATCACGCATGAATGTAATAGTTGCAGGAATAGTTAATGGTAATGAAATGAGTCTCATCCATTCAGCCTGACCTTCTCCTTATATCCAAAGAAAAAAAAACCCACTTCAATCAAACGAGCTACAGCACTTATAGGTTTTTGTGGTTACATGTTAGTCATTTACAGTTAGAGGCAATAAGACGTCATTCACATTCAAATGCAGGAGGGTGACCAGGTACCACAAAAATGTGAACAATTATAAACCTGATGGAATGGTGCAGTTCTGAATATTTCGTTGGGCACCAGCTGACACAGAATGTGTCATTCTATCCTTGTTAAACAGTTTAACAGTCTAAAATGTAAGGAGTGGGAAAGCCATGTAGAAATTACTGGACAGGACTTCCATCCCATCATACATCTGGCACTGACTGACATCAAACAGGCGTTTTGCAACTCTGTCTAGAATAATTATTTTACACATCAGGGCTGATCTTCTTTTCTTTTTTTATGTTGGTCTTTGCTAACCCACTAACTGGAAATGTGTTAAACCTTTCAGCTTGTGCGCAAGAAGAACAGAAGAACAGGGGACTAAAATAAGCAGTGATCACCACTAAGTGTCAAACAAGATAAATGTTTCACTCTACGTCTGTTCTATCCACACTGTGACAATGTTTACATGTACAGCAGGTTTTACATGATACAGTCTATAATCAGTCTCAGCGGGCTGATCAGATGGGAAGGACGGGTTTTGAAATTGACAGTGGCGCCAAAGGAAAAGTCAGGAGAGTGAAAGGAGACGAAGTGCAGCAAATACATTCAGTGAGAAAAGATTACTATTGAGATGATTCATTCAAGATTCCACTGTCAATAGGATTTATTCATGTAGGAACCATGTAGGTGGAGCCACAGGAAAAGTCAGCAGATCCACTGGACACCAAGAATGTTTGTACAAAGTATCACAGTAATCCCTCTTATAGTCCAAATGATAATGGGTATTTGTAAAGAATCAGAATTTTGTAAAGTCTTCCCCATAAAATGCTACAACAATACTGTTGAAAAACGGAAGAAATAAAGTGGATTAGAATAAGATGGACTGCTGAACACAAGACCTGGACCAATGTATCAACATCACAAACTTTAAACTTGTTACAGGTTTAGGCCACAAAAACATTCTTGATTGCGTTGATCAGACATGGTAGTTTTTTTACTATTAAATCCATAAAAAATGGTTCCATTTTGTAAATTAATCTCAGATTTCTAAAACCATGAGAAAGGATTTGACTCAAGTGTCTCTTGGAAAGGCACTGTTATAACTCACAAACTAAGAATCCCTTGACTTTGTCTTTGATTATTTTAAACAACCAACTGGAAAATGAGCAGCGAATCCATCAAAAGGTGAGTTACTCATTTATAATGGCAGCTTTCACTATGTCCTTTGTAACTGTAGCACATAAGTGATTATTCTCCCTGGTTGACTCTCTGTCTCTCTGGAGGGGTGTCTTTGAACTGTGGCTGCCTACTTATTATGTTATCATGATATATTTATGCAAAAAAAGAGACAGCTTTATAGGGGTTTTCCAACTGAAATGAACACACCTTGCATATTTAGTTTTCCTGGCACAGCTTCCTTTGGAAAATATTGGATGTTCAGGTAAAAATAATTAGCATCTTTCTAATGACTTGTATGAACATACGCTTCAGGTGAGTCCAATGCTAGCAATAATTATCTAAACTACAGCATTCAGATGTGGTGTATTATTGTTTTAACCATGTAGGACAGAGACATTTTTTTTTCAAAATAGGCACTACAGAGAGATGTGAAAGGACAAAAATGTTATAAACTATTTTGTAAATTATGGTTGATTGTAACTACAGGTGATGCAGAGAGACAGTCTGTTTGTTTAATGACCTACACTTTAGATTTTTGAGGCCTATAATTCTGACTGAACTGAAAAGTTGACTTTTCTATGTGGTAGATCAGTCCAATGAGTCACAGGAGCACTAAATATACTGTAGAGTGTAAACTCCCAAAAGCTGTTCAAGCAAATTTCTGCCAAAGCAAAACCCACAAATGGATGGAAACGTTTTAATGTATATAGTCATGATTATGACTTTGTTTTATTTTTTTCATTTTGAACAATGTTCAGTGTTTCTGCTTTCAGCGTTTGTCTTGGCAGAAGAGGAACTCCATACAAACCTGCATCAAAACTGGGACCCAAACACGTCTTTGTGCTACACCAGCTGTAACAAGGGATCATAGCCTTATGGAGTGCTAACTGTGTGTACCAGGAAATGAAAATGGTGACTATATACAGGTATGATGTCATTGGTTATTTTAGGTGGCTATATGCGCGGTTCAGCCACCAAAATAATATTACATATCTCTGAGCTGGTGATGTTTAACACGTGAATTAATACTTGATTTTATTTGGATGAATGAATGAATTATCCTGCTGAAAGAGAATCAGCAAATACTGTTTCCATGAAAGGGTGCATATGGTCTGCAACAATGTTTAGCTAGGTGCGTGTCATAGTAATATCCACATGCATGGTTGGACAGAGGTAAAGCACCACTCTGCTTCCACTGCATCCTGCTGCCATGTGCTCTCCAGGTATGCCATGCACATGCACCTGCCCATCCATGTAATCTGTCCCCATGTGCATCATTGAGCCTTGGCTACCCATGGCCCTCTCGCCAGCTCCCCACTGTTCCTTCCTAATAATGCACATAATGTAGAATGGGGATGTTCCGGTTTTTCTCCAGATACTTCATACAATCCAAAAACATGCATGTTAGCTCAATTGACTACAGGCACATATGTGAGCATGAATGTTTGTGTTTCTCTCTGTGTTAGTCTATGATAGACTGCCGACCTATCCAGGCGTACCTCTCCTCTTGCCCATTGATGGATGAGATATGCTTCAGCCCCACTAGATCCTGTACAGGACAAAGCAGGATAAGAAACTGGATGGATGAAAGGGTTCGTCCAACGAGACTACTGTCCTCACTGCAGTGGTGCAAGTTCACTTCCCTTTCTACCCTGTGCAACAGGCAACCTAAACAGCTAATACTGTTGATCAATCCATCATGTGTACACTCACTTTTACATTCATAAGGACAGCTACATGACAGTCAGCACAAACATCCTTTCAAATGTGTCAGATTTATCGTCATCATTATGTTAAGAGTGAATTATTCATTTGAAAGCATTGTTTCACTCAGACAAGGTGTCATCTACATCACAGAGAATTGAGTCTCCTTTTTTATCTCCTCTGTTTGTTCACTACTACATTAACACTGTGAGCTGCTGCCAAGTTAAAGCTCATGAAAAAGAACTGCTTGGCATCCTGTGATGAGCCTATCAAGTCTGGGCATAGCTTTTGACAGTGGTTTGTTCACATCATGTCTGATGATTTGGAGCCTTTGTGTTCACACTGATTAAATAAACTGCTGAGAAAACACTCATAAATTTGATGTCAGAATGATATTCCAGTGGGAGGATTTTTCCAGCCCGATTTGTTTATATAGCTCACTTAAGGGAAACAAAAAAGAAGATTGCCTGCGGGCCTTTTTTTCATGCACCCACCCACCCACCCACACCCACACACACACACACACACACACACACGGACACACACACGGACACACACACACACACACACACACACATTTAAAACAGTGATTAATTTAAATCAAACAAACTAAAAACCTCCACACTGGAGGAAGGAAAAAACAGCTCATCAGTTACAGAGTCACAAAGTCCTGCTCAACATCATTTTGTCATGTGTGACCACAAAAAGACACAAAAAATCCACCTTAGGAACAGAAACGTGTAACTTCAATGGCTACTATCTGTCCCCATCCTGCGCAAAGATGCTCACTGCGGTGCGTAAAAGCGGCACCAAAGACTCACCGTCATTAACCATTTTTTATTCCATTTGGCACATAGCATTCTAACAAACTTGAGAATATTTTTAAACAGTGAAAAGAAATAGTTTCAAATGTTTGTGCCACAGATAAATCGCCGCATCCTCCCCTCTGTGTGTTGCGCACCTACCTGCGTCGAGAATGACTCCAAACAAAGTCGCAAAAACGAGCAGACGCATTCTCTCCTAAATGACTCTCGGAGGGAAAACATGAGAACCCAACAAAAATTTTAAAAAAAAATCTCCAAAAACTTGTTCAGATGGAGAAGAAGGTGCAGAGGACGGTAATCCGCCGCGGAGTATGTCCGGATCCGACCATTCTCGCACGTCAAAGCTGGCTGAGGTGAGAAGAGAAAACGCTCCGTGAAGTCTCCTCTCAGGCGCGTCTAGTGGAGACAGAGCCAGAGCGCAGAAATCATAAAGCGCACCACGTGACGAGGGGGGGCTCACAGCTGGCATTTTCATATCTCCGGCTTGAGTCAAGTGAGGATAAAACAGATCATTTGGGTACTTTAAATGTCACCAAAATATGACTCTCTCATGATAAATTCTGCTTATTTTTACACTTCTGACCTTTAATTAGTGCGCAATTTGTGCGCATGTACACCCCCCCCCATCCTCTAAAATAAATGTCTTAAAATTCCACCTGTGTATTTGGTGATCAATAAAGCATATTGAGAGGGAGTCAGAGATCATCGAAGCGTGCGCAAAAATTAATTGCGCTTGTTTAAACGCGCATAATTACCCATCAAGGGCACTAATGGTTATAAATCCCTCCGCAGAGAGCGTGGAGCGTGCACACCGTCTCCAAGCTCCAGCTCCAGTGTGTATCAGAGATGATTACGCGCGGCTTGTAGCGTGAAAGATTTCACTAGAAAAACAATTTTTTTATGCTTTACGCATGCGCAAAAACAAAGAAAATACACACCCTGCTGCTTAGGTTGAAATAGGAAATAGTTTCTCATATTTATTTTAGGAAATAGTTACATAAAATATAGCATTAGTGTAACAGACAAAATTGCACACATTAATAATAATAATAATAATAACATTACCAAAGTAACACTGCTGGTAACAGTTTTCTCTTTACAAAGGTACATTTAAGGAAAG
>JAVQJX010093789.1:0-28490 GCA_036025115.1 Ambassis agassizii
TTGAAGCTTCTCAAGTGACTTAGATGTAAAATAAATAAATAAAATGAAAATTATTTATAAAAATTATTTTTTTTTAATCCAATCTGAATATCTGAATGGACTTCTGTGTTTGCGGAGGGAGAAGAGTCAAACACTTCCAGGTGTTTTTTTCTGTGTGTCCAACAGCACATTCAGAATAAAGTCGGCCAATTACATGCTAGCGCTCTGACGTCATCTGATGAATATTGAGCCTTGACTTGGTCCAATCAGGATCGTCCGGGATTCGGACTGGTCCAGGCTCGAGCTTCTTCTCCCACCCGACGGATCACAAACAGCCCGATTACATCACTTAGAATGAGACACGGACTCCTGGCTGTGTGATGGGCGGACTGAGAGCGCTACGCGGCGGCTTACTTCCATGAAGCGGGATGGAGAGACGGAGCTGTGGAGCCCGACACATGTGCGCTTTGACTCTGCTGCTCCTCTCCGTGTGTCCGCTGCGCTGCAGAGCCAGCTGGATGTGAGTACGCGCGCGCTGACAACCTTTAAAATGTGTTTTTTTTGGTGCGGTTATTATTATTGTTATTATTTTTTTTGTATTATTGAACAGGTGTGTGAGCGCGCTCGTGCGCAGGTCCAGTAAAAACGGTTCAGGTGTTGAATGAAGATGGTGGCAACACGCACGCGCTAATGTAACCTAATAAAGTTTTTTTTTTAATTCGACGCACGTGCTCAAAGCAGCTGAAATATGAATTTAATGCGAATAGGAGAAAAAAAAAGTCTCTTTGTTCGGGAGGGCTTGCGTCAAAGTAGCCCCACGTGCAGTGCCTTCACGTGATTAATTTTATAAAATCCAATAAAGCTCGTATTAATTATAGAAAGAAAGAAAAACAGGCAGACTGAATGAAGTCAACAAACCTTTGTTGAATTTCTGGTTCCAGTCAGTGGCGGGAAACGGGAGCATTTTTCAGTGTGCTCTTCTTGCAGCGCGCACTCAGAGCCGCTGTCGTCCGCAGGTGGCTCGGTGTGACCTCGGCGGTCCCGGAGAAGCTCAGCTGTGCTGACTTGCCTTTGAGCCCCAAACAGCGCGAGTTGTGCCGGAGGAAACCTCACCTACTGCCCAGTATCCAGGACGGCGCGCGGCTGGCCGTGGCTGAGTGTCAGAGCCAGTTCAGGCACGAGCGCTGGAACTGCTCCACTTCAAAGGAGCCGCCGGTGTTCGGACACGAGCTGACCAGCGGTGAGTTGACACTTTTTATTTGTCAATAACAAATATAACACATATTTAGACTTCAATTTGCTTCCAATGAGTTTAAAACTACAAAACAGTTTTTTTAATTTTCTGATTGATTAAAAAATCTGATTAATCAGCAATAAATCTGTCTGCACTTATCTTTTTAAATATTTTCTCTGAAAACACTCATCACTTGTTTAAAACGGAATATTTGAAGGCGCTCTGCCCCCTGACGGTGAAACACAGTCACTGCTGTTGATCTGTATCAGGGCTGGTTTAAATGATTTCTGTTCTTTTAATCTTTGTAGAATCTTGAAATCTTTGAAATGATGGAAACAAAGCTGTGTAATGACAATAAAGTCAATCTAATCTAAAGAGTGAAAACAAAGTGTAAATAACAGGCAGCTGTTTTTTTCACACTCGTCCTGCAGGAACCAAAGAAACGGCGTTCATCCACGCGGTCATGGCGGCGGGGCTTGTCCACACCGTCACGCGCGCCTGTAGTCAGGGAAACATGACGGAGTGCGGCTGCGACACTCGGCTGCGAGGAGGCGTCGGCTCCCCTGCAGAGGGCTGGCAGTGGGGCGGGTGCTCAGACCACATCCAGTACGGGACGTGGTTCAGCCGCAAGTTCATGGACAGTATGGGAAAAAACATGTCGAGCAGCCGAGGTGCCTACACGCCGAGCACCGTGAACCAGCACAACAGTGAGGCCGGGCGACAGGTGAACGTCTCTGCGGCAACCAATCGCTGCTCAGGATTAGCATGCTAATAATATGATGCTAACATAACAGAAACTTAACAGAACCGATATGTGTCTGCAGGCCGTCGAGAGGACCATGTCCACAGACTGCCGCTGTCACGGAGTGTCTGGCTCCTGTGCAGTGAAGACGTGCTGGAGGACGATGGCGGCCTTTGAGCGCATCGGCGCGTACCTGAAGGACCGGTACGAGCACAGTGTTCAGGTCTCGGACCGATCGAGGAGGAAGATGAGGAAGAAGGATCAGCACCGCCTCCCCGTCGACAAACACCAGCTCGTCTTTCTCAACAAATCTCCAAACTACTGCCTGGAGGACCGGCGGCGGGGCATCACAGGCACCCGTGGGCGCCGCTGTAACCGGACGTCCACGGGGCCGGACGGTTGCAACCTGCTGTGCTGCGGCCGCGGATACAACACGCACGTGGTGAGATACGTGCAGCGCTGCGAGTGTAAGTTCGTCTGGTGCTGCTACGTCCACTGCAGACGCTGTGAGAGCATGAACGACATGCACACCTGCAAATGACATCACACCCCCGTCAACCAATGAGATCCCTCCAACCATCAGTCTGTATGATCCGTTCATCATCAGGAACCAGCGTCCACAGGAAGTGCCTTTTGTCCACTGGAAAGACAAGACGGACACAAAACAAACGAAGACGGACACACAACCACAACATAAACAAAGACGGACACAAACGCAACACAAACAAGACGGACACACAAATGCGACACAAACAAAGACGGACACACAAATGCAACATAAACAAAGACAGACACACAAACACAACACACAGTCCAGCACTTTCTGCCACATCAGATCAAATGAAGATTTTTTTGTATTCTGACAATAAACGTTTATTTATATATAAATATTTGTTTAATTTTATATTTTTCTGAGCTTGAGAATGTGACTAGATTTAAAATGTTCTGTTTTCATTCAGTCGAAACAAAAACATTTGAAGCTTTAAATAACTTATGAGCTCAAATTCTGACAGGAACAAACTGCAGATCACTCTCCACACCAGCAGGGGGCAGAAATACATGCCCTTCTCTTAGGGAGTTCTGTCAGTGGTTATCAACATTACAAAGCAGTCACATAAGTGGACAGTAATGTGTGTGTGTGTGTGTGTGCATATTTCCTCTTTGTGTGTTTTGTATATGAGGATCCCTGTGAGTGGTGTGCTGTTTTACGGGGTTCAGGTCCGGACCTTCTCTGTTGCTGAGTCAGTGAGGGTCCTCACAAAGAGATCAGTGCAGGCATGTGTGTGTGTGTGTTTTCAGAGTGATGATAGAGCAGAAAGTTTCAGGAAAAATAAAAGACAGACTCTTATTTACAGTCCAGGATTTCCTGCTATTCTAACTGAACAGGGTCTGCCAGGCAGGGGGACCACCCCCCTTCCCTTGAGACCCCCCCCTCCCCCCCTTTTTCCCTAAAGGAACTACTTTCCTTGCAAGATTTACAGATATCAGGGGTTAGTTAGAATGTGATTGAAGGCCCCTAAAGACGACCAGATAAAAAAGACGCTGCAAAAATAACCAGTGTCCCGGTTCAGGTGTCATGAGAGATGTATAGATATTTTATTGATCCGGAGGGAAATTCAAGATCACATCATCAGTATCACAGGTGACCTGATTGAGGGCCCCTTTATTTGACTGAGGGGCCCTGAGTGGATTGACTTTATTTTACTGATTTTAAAAAAACTCACTTCTGATCGGTTTGTTTCATTTGTCCTGTTTGAAGCGGTTTGATCAGTGTTTCAAAGCAGACTCAGCGTTTCTGAGTTTTTCAGGAAGCACGTGAGGAAGAGGAGGAGGAGAAAGAGGAGGGCTCAGTGTGAACAGGAAGAGTTAAAAAGATTCGGATGGGACGAGTCAGAAGACAGAAGACATGGGGGTCCAGCGCAGTGCGCAGCTGCTGTGTGTTTTTCTGATGATGATGATGACGAAGAATGAAGCCAGGACTGCTTCACAACAGGTACGATCATTCATTCACTAAGTCTTGATGAAGATGAGCCTCAGAACAGAATTGGTTTTTAGCGTTTGTGACTATGGAATAATCAGCAGTACAGTGGCCCCTGGGGGCCCCAAGCTTTCCACACGGCGTCTGTAGCTTTTCATGAACAAACAGAAAATATGATTGATCTGTCAGTCAAACTACATGATGATGATACTGTTGTGAAGCAGATCTGTGTCTGTTCCTGACATGAATCTGTGACTCAGAAGTTGGATCAGTGATTCGTTGTTTCCTGGGTGGATCTGATGGAGCTGATATCCACAGCAGCTATTAAAGTTATTACACACACTTCCTGTCCATGCTCAGCCAACTTTAAAGGTCCAGCATATGAGCGTTAACCCCTCGTTGACCACTTTTGTTTTCTTTATTTCTTTCCAGAACTTTTGCTCCAACACGACGGTGCTGACGACTCGAACCGCCTGTCACTCGTGCAGCATCAGCATGCTGATTCCCTGTCCCAAAGGATACAAGCAGACGCCGCGATCCACTACTGCTGACTGCAAGTGAGCAACACACACAGAGAGCAACACACAGACACATTTTTTTTGAGTTTACACCTGACCATGTGACCTGCAGGTACAACATCAGGACTGCTAGCATGAAGTTAGCCATCAGCGGCTGTTCGTTCGAGTGCTACAAAGAAGAGGAAGTGAAAAGTTGCTGTCCTGGTTTCTGGGGACCGGATTGTATTGGTTAGTACAGAAACACCATATGAAGTTGATGATTTTTGGTTTTGACCGCAGCAGGAAAAGTCATGTGACCTGTGTGCTGCCTAAAGATCAGATCAGACGGCATCAGACTCCTCACTGAAAACAGCGGACTCTTCCAGGTGACTCGTGTCCTGCAGGATGCAGATCGTCCCGCAGGAATCAGGACTTCCTTCCTCTGATCCTCCGTCAGCAGGGCAGAAATGCTGACGGTCACACAGTGTCTCTGAGAAATGAGGTGCTCTGGGCTCGGGCTCTGTGGATGTGTGCTCCACTTCCTCGAACCTGAAGCCACAAAATGTGTGATTCATGATCTGGTTTTAATGGGAGTTTGTCTTGTGAGAGAGAAAAAAAACAGGGGGAAACGGTGTCTGTTGGTGAAGTGATGACACAGAGAGATAAAAAGAGAGGAGCAGAGGAAGCAGGAAGGAAGTGCAGGAGAGGAAAATGTAAAAAAAAAAAAAGATGCAAGTCAGCTTCATGAGAGGAGCTTGAAGCAGGACAAAAGGACTTGTTAGAGTTAAAGCTTTGGATGAAAAATGAACTTATTAATCTTCACCCACATGTTTCAGAGTGTCCTGATCAGGCTGGCACACCCTGCAGCGGCAGAGGAGTCTGCTCCGACGGCCTGGGAGGGAACGGGACCTGCACCTGCCAGGTGACAGCACACACACACACACACACACACACACACACACACACACAATTCTCTCAAATCTTGTAAAGACCAGAATAAGCTAGAACCAACATAACTGTGTTTGTGTGTCAAGGTGGGCTTTGCAGGAACTGCCTGTGAGGACTGTGCACCAGGTCGGTACGGGCCCACCTGCAGCTCAGGTAACGTCACATCACACACACACATATCTGATCAGTCATCACAGTGTGTTCTGAGGGTGTGTGTGTGTGTGTTTGCAGTGTGCTCGTGCCTCCACGGTCTGTGTGACTCTGGACTAACAGGTGACGGCCGGTGCACCTGCTTCTCAGGATACAAAGGACCCTCCTGTGATCAAGGTCAGTTCCTGTTCCAGTGATGGTAACTCCGCCTACACACCACCTGACAGTGTTTCCCAACCTGTTACGGTGCCGTGGGAAATTCTTCCGAAAAGAAGTGTTTGAAGGGATGCTGAGTTGAATTTTGTCCTAGGAGGCTTACCGTAGTGGCAACGGCAGTCATTTCCATGGCAACGGCAAAAGTTTGTGTTAAGATACTGCTAGACATTGCCTAAAAAATATCTATGTGTAAGTGTATTAAGGTGTTACTTTACCTTAGATACTCACACGAAGCACTTTAAGTTGTTTTGTGTGGAAAAAAAATGTGGATAAAAGTAAGACGCTCATCGCGCTAGCTTCCCTATGGGTTTTTCAGTGTAAATTAGCATAATGCTAATAGTTTTTTCATGTGTTTTTCAGTTTGTAGTTGGATTATTTACATGTAAAATATGTACTATGGCTCGGGTTAGACATCTCACCCTCTGTGTGTTTCAGAGATGCCTGAGTGCGCATCTCTCAGCTGCCCTCAGAACTCACGCTGCATGGAGGAGGCTCTGACGGGACAGCTGGTGTGTCAGTGTCAGCCGGGCTACCAGAAGTCGGGAACACAGTGTTTGTGTGAGTTTAAACTACAAACATCAACAACTCAAATCAAATGATGCCACATTTCTCTGCACAAATTTAGTAACAACAACATTTTGTTCAGGACCAGAGCAAAAAAAAATGGCAGACAAAATTTGGCCCAACTTCCGGGTTATGGAGACGCATACTGGCACGAGCATTTATTTATTTATTTTCACTGGGACATATTAGTATTACTTATCGGGACCAAATCGAATTAATGAACACGCACCACTCACATAATTAGTCCACCCAAGCACAGTTAATTTTTTTATCATTATATTTATTTACCAAGCTGTCTGTCCAGTTTGTTTGGAACTATTGAGGCTTACATGAACCACGTGATCACTGTAGCGGCCACATCAAAGTATGTCATAACTCACTCTCTCTATGGCTCTGGTTCTGCTTTTTTTTTTTCCCCCTCCTCGGCAGCCACAAACCCATGTCTCCAGCAGATCTGTCACGTCCATGCTTCTTGTGTCCACACCGGTCCAAACCAGCACCTCTGTGCCTGCCATGAGGGCTACAGCGGAGATGGACGGGTGTGCGTCCCTGTCGATCCGTGTCAGACCAAAAATGGAGGCTGTTCTCCAGACTCCACCCGCTGTGTGTATGACGGACCAGGGAAGGTACGATTTAGGATGGAGATTGATTTCAGGAGCATGATGACAGACAACCAGCATACAAACAAATCATCTCATGTGTTCTGCTACAGTCACATTGCGAGTGTCTTCCTGGATTTGACGGCCTGTCGGGCGGAACCTGCAGCCTGACAGAAGCGTGTCGACCAGATTCCTGCCACAAGAACGCCAACTGCACGATGCTGGGACCAGGACAAATCCAGTCAGTCCCCTCTGCCGCTTGTAAACATTCACGCAGTGACGTGGGTTTCACCTGTCCGTCTGTCCTTCAGGTGCACCTGTCTGCAAGGTTACCTCGGCAACGGTAAAATCTGTTACGGTAACATCATGGAGCGTCTGAAGGACCTGAACACAGAGCCGGGAGGACAGTGGAGTGGTCAGCTGAGCAACGCCATCTCTCTGTTCGGTACGATCAGAGCTGTGCTTATCACACGCAGCAACAGCAGACAGATATGTAGTATTAATGCTGAGTGGTATTTTTCAGGCTCTCTGTCATGGCCGCTACAGAATCTGGGTCCGTTCACTGTCTTTGTTCCAATCAATAAAGGCTTCAAGGGGACATCGGTGAGAACAAAGCTGCTACATTGTGCTTATTCTTTGTTGAGTAGAGGCTCATGTTTTCTCTGTGTATTTGTCAGGTGAGGACTCTGACAGCAGACCTGACCAAAGCCAAATACCTGTGTAAGATGCACGTGGTTGCCGGTGTGATGCCGTTTGATACACTGAAAAAAACGGACGTCTTCTACACTCTGACGGGGAAATCAGCCGAGACGGACACATCAGAGGGGGTGAGAGGACGAGATTTTTTTTTGAATCTGTGTAAAAATGACATCAGACATCAGATCGTCATTATGTAATTTTCCCCAGGACGCTACTAAAATTCGCATCCATGGCAGCAGGAGGAAAGGTGCCATCGTCCAGTCTGACGTCGTCGCTTCCAACGGGATGATCCACATCATCAACCGGCTGATGGACAGCGTCTCACCCACGGTGGAGAGCAACACAGAGGTGAAACACAGATCTTTGTGGTATCATCCATCAATGACTTCACATCAGTCTTTGTTAGAGACTGATAATCGTGGCCGATATATGACAATTTGACGAATATCGGCATCGGCCATTTTTGAATCCGATGAGCCGATAAAGAAATCGATTAAAAAAACATTTGCCTATTGGTGATGTAACACCGCCTCTCTCTCCATCCTTGCTGCTCCTCCACCGCTGTCCCACTGATTGGTTAATAAAATATTAGCCAATTTTTACACTCTTACTGCAAATATCGGTTATACTGATAATCGGTATCGGCCTTGAAAAACCCATATCGGTCCATCTCTATTCTTTGTTGTGTGTCTGCAGGAGAACCTGATGAAGATCATTTCTGACTACGGCAAATTTGAGCGGTTCAAGTCTTTATTAGAGGTAACCGATCAGGAGATCAGAAACCACATGTGCTGCAGACTTTTAGCTCAAGTACCTTTGTCTTTATAAACACACTGAGGTTTTATGTTTGCAGAAAACAGATCTGGCCTCAGTCTTGGACCTCCCCGATCCGATCACCGTCTATGCTCCTGTCAGTGCAGCGTTTGATTCCATGATTGAGGGACACTTCCAGTACCTCACCAGTCCTGAAGTAGGAACCCGTCTGTTCACTTTTCACTCTTGTATTTTAAACCACAACTGTAAGTGACTATTTACTGTGAACCTTCAGGGTCACAACAAACTGGTGGAGTTTCTCAGGAACCACATCGTCCCGTCCACCGCGGTGAGTACGGCAGTCTCAGACTCTGACACTCTGAATCCCTTTGTGTCACCGTCCTCTGTCTCCTGTCTTTAAGGTCGGTGTCTACAACATGGTGTCCACTGCCAGAATTGTGACGTTGGCCAAACAGAGCCTGACAATCAACGTGACAGATAGTGTAAGTCCGTCTTCCTGCCGTCCCTTCAGTTCATTGAAAGCGGGGTTTCATTTTTTTTTCTCTCTCTGTTTCAGGGTCAGATTTTGGTTAACGGGGCAGCCGTGCTGGAAGCAGATGTGGAGGCTAAAAATGGACGCCTGTATGTGGTGGATGGAGTTTTGACTCCACCTTCCATAGAGCCCATCCTGCCTCACAGGTGTGACATCACAGAGACCAAGACCATCAATGTGAGTGGATCCTCTCACCAGAACAAAGATCCATTAGTCTTTAACGTTAGCATCGAGCTAAAGACGAGGAAGCCGTTGAAATAACTGTGTTTTTATTTCCAGGGCAAATGTGACAGCTGTTTGAAAGCTCAGTCATCTCAATGCTCCTCAGGGAACTTTATGGTAAGGCATCTCACTTTGTTTTTTTTTGTTTTTTTGTGTGGGTCTATGACCCAGATTAAATGTTTGATCTGCCTCTCTCTTCTGATCAGGGCACCTCCGCATGTTTTTACTTTGTGTCCATTGGTTCACCGCCCATTCATGCACCAGCAAAAGGCTGCTCATCGCGCTGCAACACAAACGTGACGGTACAAAAACAGCATCTATAGGCTTCAGAGGACTTTCAATACCTGCAGTCTGTGTGCAACCCAAACATATTGAAACATGTGTGTGTTCAGATTCCAGCATGCTGCAAAGGTTTCTATGGTTCAGACTGTAGACCTTGTCCCGGTGGATACCAGATGCCCTGCTCTGGACACGGCCAGGTCTCATCCTCCTTCCTCTTTCAGTCTGATGTTCTTGCGTTGAAATCAGCCGTGTGAACGTTTGAAGTGTGTTTCTTCCCCTCAGTGCTCGGAGGGGATCGGCGGAAACGGGACGTGTATCTGTGAAGCCAACTTCAGAGGCTCTCGATGTCAGTACTGCTCATCTCCCAACAAGTACGGACCAAACTGCGACAGAAGTAAGTCTGAGCCGTGACGGACACAGACAGGTGTGTGTTGTCAGGTGGATGGAACCTCACCTATGCGTCCCACCCCCACCCAGCCTGTCCTTGCATCCACGGAGTGTGTGACAACAGCCCAGCGTCAGACGGCCGCTGTAAAGCGGGTTCCTGT
Source organism: Ambassis agassizii (assembly GCA_036025115.1). NCBI lineage: Eukaryota > Metazoa > Chordata > Actinopteri > Ambassidae > Ambassis > Ambassis agassizii. The sequence goes on from JAVQJX010093789.1 coordinate 9,965, forward strand.
CAGGCGGGTTACACGGGCTGGTTCTGTGAGCGTCGGACAGCAGCCTGCGGCCCGTCCGTTCAGTTCTGTCACGCTCACGCCGACTGCGACTTCAGCCAGGGAACGACCAGGTGAGCTCATCTGCACACTGCTTTAACTTACCTTTCATACACTCCTTCGCTTCTTTGGCTCCACACGTCATCATCCGTCTTTCAGGTGCGTCTGTAGACCTGGTTTCCAAGGAGACGGTATCACCTGTGTGGAGTCGGACCCCTGTGCTCCGCCTCTCAGAGGAGGCTGCAGTGTGAACGTGAGTCCCGGCTTGGACTTCCTCTGTGGTGTCACTGTGTTCGACTCTTGTGCTCTCTCTCTCTCTCTCTCTCCCCCTGCAGGCCAAATGTATAAAAACAGGTCCTGGATCACACACGTGTCAGTGTCTCAGCGGGTGGAGAGAGGACGGCGACGAGTGCCAACCGATCAACAACTGTGATGGTGCGGACAAAGGAGGCTGCCATTCCAACGCCACCTGCATCTACATTGGACCCGGACAGGTGACGACTTTACACAGAAACGCACCGAAAAGTTGTCGAAGCTCCTCTGCGAGTCTGACTTGTGTGTCCTGTTCAGAGCGACTGCACCTGTAAACCCGGATACAAAGGAGACGGACAGCACTGTGAGGCGGTGAATCAGTGCGTGACTGAAGACGGAGGCTGTCACTACCTGGTCAGTCACACGTACAGTATGAGGACAGGAAGTCACAGAGCGCTTTCACGTGATTTTCAACCTCAACATACGATTTCCTCAGGCCAGCTGCCGCCTGCTGTCCTCCCAGTGGACATGTGTCTGCGAGGACGGATATGTCGGAAATGGACACATATGTTATGGTACAGTGGAGCAGGTGAGAGGAGACCAGGCTCGGTGTCCATCCTTTTTTTTTTTCACTCCGCTTCAATCTGAGTTTGTGTTTCTTTTTCAGGAGCTGCTGGCTCTGCCCGACACCTCCGACTTTTTCAGATGGACCACAGTGAGAAAAGTTTCTGCACATTATCACGTTAAACAGCATCTTATAGATAGACACTTTATTGATCCAGGGAATTAGGACGTATCGTGAACTAGAAGTGCCGATATTATTGGCCGATATGAGCTATTTGTGTATTATCGGCTGTTTTAAAGTGTTACAAACACAAAGATATAAAGCTTTTTGCGTGTGCTCCAACCGGCTCCATTTTTAATCTTCGTGTTTCTAGCAAATCGTGCTAAAGTGTTGTAAAGTGGCTATATATATCGGATTTTCATCCCCAAATATCAGAATCGGTATCAAAATTCCCGTATCGGTCGAGCTCTATCCTGAACTTTAACAATCTCTGTGTCGTCCTCTTCAGGAGTCAGGTCTGTCTCCAACGTTGTCAAATCAGAACATCACCCTCCTGGTCCCGTCCTCTGCTGCCATCGCTAAAATGTCTTCGGATGACACGAGTTTCTGGACTTTAAAGGGAAACCTGCCGAGTCTCATCAGGTACCAGCCGTCTCTCAATTTCAGCACCTCTTCGTGTTCGCTTCGCGTAACAGCTGCTGTCCATCTGACAGGAATCACATGATCCCCGGTCACTGCCCACTGTCCAGCCTGACCAACATGTCCGCCGTGACAACACTCCTCTCAGCAACACTTCCTGTTTCGACGAGCAACCAGGTAAACTCTCAGATCACGATTGATCCTCGAAGCAAACATTATGTGACTGTAACAAAACGGTCTGACATGTTTGAGTCCACTTCCTGTCTCTGTTTGATCAGATCACAGCTGTCGGCGGAGCGACCATCACCACTTCAAACATAGCTGCCACAAACGGGCTGATTCACATCATCGATAAGGTAGAGACTGATCCAAAGCTCACACTCAGTGTCTGAACCACTCTGACATCTCACTGCGTGTCTGCCTCCAGGTCCTGATTCCCGAGAGGAAGCTGAGCGAAGGGCTGCTGGCGACGCTCGCTCTGAGGCCCGAGTTCTCACTGTTCAGATCATACCTCGTCGTACGAGCACACACACACACACGCGCGCGCGTGCACAATTAAATGCTTGAGTCTCGCGTTCACACTCTGTGTTTTGCAGGATTACAACCTGACAAATGAGATTGAACAGGCTGACGAGTTCACAGTCTTCGCCCCGACAGACGCCGCCATCGCCGAGTACCTCCAGAAAATGGCCGCCACAGCCCTGGTACAGATTACAACGAAGCTCAATGTTGTTTTCTGTATAATCCCTGCTTGGATGAACGTTGCTTTCATCGTGTTATCAACAGGATGTGAATACGACCCGTTACCACGTGGTGCCGTCGGAGCGCCTGCTGAAGACCGACCTTCAGCCCGGAGGTTACAAAGACACGCTGCTCGGGTTCTCCTTCCAGCTCGGCATCTTCCCACGAGACGGAAAGGTCTGAAAGACACACCGAATCAGAAATGATCCCGTAAGTATCTGACGAGTCTCTTTCGTTTTCTCGCCCAGCTGTTAGTGAACGACGCTCAGATCAACTCCACCAACATCCTGAGCGGTAAAGGCGTGATTCACGGCCTGTCTACCGTTCTGCACATCAACAGGAATCGCTGCGACAAAGTCTCCTATGAGAAAGTCCCGGTGAGTCCTCGGCAGTCCGTCACCACACACGTTTAATCATCATTGAACGTTAACTTCTTCTTTTCTCTCTCTGAAGGGAAAGTGCGTCGACTGTTTGTTCCACCAAAACAAAGTCTGCCCTAATGACACCATTCCAGATGTAAGAGTCCCAACAGTGATGCTACTTTATTAAAAAAAAACCCTTGTAGACGGCGCACACAACATTTTGCTGTTCTGCAGAAATCGGTGAGGTCGAAGAAGTGCATGTTCACTCGAATGTTTGAGGACAAGCGGGTGCTGACCATCGGCTGCAGAGCCACCTGTCTGCAGAAAAACATCGTACGTCTGCTCCAGCTGTTGGAAACATATTTAAAAAAAAAAAAAAGGTCATGGAGATTTGTGTTTTTCAGAAGCGCTTGTGTTGTTCTGGGTTTTTCGGGGAACACTGTGAGCCGTGTCCCGGTCCGAAGGGTCAGCCCTGCTTTGGTAACGGAGTTTGTTTGGACGGGACGAGCGGGTCCGGAGCTTGTCAGTGTAACAAAGGCTTCAATGGGACTGCCTGCGAAACCTGCCAGACAGGCAAATATGGAGTTCACTGTGATCAAGGTGAGTGCACCTCATACAGGGAAAAAAAAAAAAAAAATCACGTGAGCTGTCCAGCCTCACCTCCTGTCTTTTGGATCTCTGCAGACTGTCCGTGTAAGAACGGACGCTGCAACGAAGGCCTGAAAGGAGACGGGACGTGTGAGTGCGACGTCGGCTGGAGAGGCATCCACTGCGATGAAAGTATGAAAAGTTCTGATTCTGTTCTTGATGAAAAAAAAAAACAAAAAACAGAGCAGGACTGTCAGCTCTGAGCGTTTCTCATTTCAGAGATCGAATCCAGAGCCGATGAGCTGTGCGGCTCCGTAAAATGTCACTCCAGCGCAAAGTGAGTCAACACACTCTTCTGTCAGTGGCCCCCTTTTTATTCTTCTGTTAACGGTTTGCGGCTTGTCTGACAGCTGTGTGATCGGACCGTCTGGCTCTCGGTGTCTCTGCGCTGCTGGATTTGAAGGGAATGGGACCTCCTGTCAGGGTAACGTTAGGCCTGCAGAGGGCTCAGACACAAACAGTGAATATGCTGGTTAGAGACCGACCGATAATCGGCCTGACCGATATACGGCAATTTGACGAATATCGGCATCGGCCATTTTTGAATCCGATGGGCTCATAAAGAAATCAATTAAAAAACCTGGTTATGTAGTCTCTGATGCAGCAGCGCCTCACTCTCTCTCCCCCTCCTGGCTGCTGCTGCACCACTGCCCCACTGATTGGTTAATCAGAGGGCACTTGTGGGATAGGAGCCAGGAGAGAGATTGCTAAATATTAACAGTGTTTGTATTATTCAAACATTTTTACAGCAATTTTTACACTCTTACTGCAAATGAATATCGGCTCCAAATATCGGTTATCGGCCTCCTCTAACTACTAATAATCGGTATCGGCCCTGAAAAACAAATATCGATCGATCTGTAACGCTGGTGTTGTGTGTGCAGCTATCAACAAGTGTTTGACGAATAATGGCGGCTGCAGTCTGTATGCGGTCTGTAAGAGGACGCGTCCCGGCATGAGAGACTGCATCTGCAACAGCGGGTACTCCGGTGATGGACTCGTATGTGTCGGTAAGCTCTGTGATTTAAAAAACAAAAACAAAAAACAAAAGGCTGTCAGATGTGTTTGAGTGCTGCGGGACGTTTCTGTTTCTCCACAGAGATTAATCCCTGTCTGAAGGAGAACGGAGGCTGCCCTGCCAACGCAGACTGCATCCATGTCGGACCAAACAAAGTAAATTTGCGTACCCAGAGTGGCTTTCTTTTGCTGGTGGAGCTGGTTTAATGTGATTTTTTTGTTTTGTTTTTATCTCTGCAGACGTCCTGTGTCTGTCGTAGCGGTTACTCCGGTAACGGGCAGTTATGCAAGATGATCAACTTGTGTTTGACTGTGAGTGGTTTAAAATTGTTGCACACCATGATGTAGGACAAAACATAAAATTGACCCGTTGCTGATCTTTCCAGAAAAATGGCGGTTGTCACCAATTCGCCAAGTGCAACATGACCGGCCCCGGCACTCGAAGCTGCACGTGCCTCCGAAATTTCATGGGGGACGGTGTCAGCTGTAAAGGCACTGTGGAGAAGGTAAGCAACTGAATCACAATAAAACACCACACATGTGATAGCGCTGCTTCTTTAAAACGACTGCTGACTCTTCATAGGAAATGAGGACCAGGGGCCTGACGCACTTTTACTTTGCTCTCATGGTGAGTGATGTTAAATGTTAATTTGTACCAGGCTGTAAATTTATTTATGCTGTGAAGTTGGCGATTTTAACATGGGAGTCTATGGGAAATGACTCACATTTGGGAGCCAGCCCCTAGAGGCTGCGGTGTGAACTACAAGTTTCAGCACTTCCGCATGGGCTTCAAGTCTGAACCCCGGAGGTTGGCGCTTGGGTGATGTTTCAGGATGTCGCCCCCTGCCTGCAGGTAGAAACAGTAACCGAGGTGAACTCTGGTTTCAGATGGCAGAGATTTCCCTAAAAGGTCGCGGCCCGTTCACCATCTTCGCTCCAAACTCTCAGGTTTTCAAGACTTCACCCAAGGTCAGATGTGAAGAGTCATTCATGGGACTAAACATTTGTACTCGTTATAATGACGTATGTCCCCTTTCAAATGAAACAGATAGTAAGACGCATAGATCAATACTCCACCGTTCTGCGCAACCACATCGTCATGTGTCACACCCTGCTGCCCGCTGACCTGAGCCGAGCCCGAAACCTGACCGCTTTGTCCGGATTCGTGCTGACCACCGGGTCCAGCCAGGTAACCAATCAGAGGGAGTTCAGCGGATTTAATGGATATCTGAACCGTGATGATAGGTCGTGTTGTGTGAACGGATGTCGCCATGCGTTTCAGGGCATGATCTCCATCAATGAGGCGAACGTGACGGAGAGCGACGACGTCAGCGTGAACGGGATCATCCATGAAATCAGCGCGATCCTGTACCCTCCTGATATGGTCAAAGAAATCGCTCTGCCTGTACGTACAAGTCATGATTTACAGGATCGGGTAGTTTTCACTCGTCAGTGAATCATCACAACTCCTTTTATGTCTGCAGGATTCAGCAGAGGTGAATCTGACCGATGTGGCCGAACGTTACGGTTACAGGACCTTCTACAAACTGCTGGAGGTTTCAGTCATTCTTTCACTATGGCAAATAGGATGAGGGTCCGCATGTTTCTGGTTGAACCATGAAATGTATTGCGTACTTTCAGGACACCGGCGTGATGGACCTGGTGAATGATGGGATCTACCAGCCCGTGACCGTCTTCCTGCCGTCAGACGGCGTCATGGCAGCTCTGCCTCAGGAACAGAAGGACTTCCTGTTTCACCAGCACAATCGAGCACAGCTGCTGGAGTACCTGAAGTACCACATTTTACTCAGCCAGAGGGTGAGTTCAGTCAAACTCTTTTAACTCGTACCCGCTGACGGTGGAAGAAACCGATTCTCTGCTCTCAGGTTTACGCTGAAGAATTGATCTACCTGGACTCAGGTCGGACTCTGCAGGGGTCATCGCTCTCCTTCTCCTGTGGAGGGACAGACAACATTGTACGTAAGAAAAAAAAAACAAAGAGATGAATAGGGACTGCCGATGAATGATTCTTCTTATTATTCAGGGAGAAATCTTCGTTAACGATGAAAAGTGCCGGATCATTCAGAGACATCTGGTCTTTAAAACCGGGATCGCCTACGGCATCGACTGCCTGCTGACTCCGCCCAGCCTCGGCGGACGCTGCGATGAACAGATAAATTTCGATCTGCAGGTGAGTCATGATTCATGGGCGAGTCGTGATTCATAAGCTGAGGCGGCGTCACCCATCAGCGATCAACACCACATTCACAGTGACGGTCCTTTGTCTTCTTCTGTGGTAGATGAACTGCGGAATGTGCAGCCCGTCAGCCTCCCGCTGCCCCAAAGGATCCAAACGGAAGGTCTGCTGGCAGAAAAGTGTGTGTTTACAGAAACCTGTGTGTGTGTGTGTGTGTGTGATGGTCTGTGTGTTTTTGGTGTTCAGGAGATTCAGAAATGCGATCTGCCCACCGTGTATGTCTCTAAAAACACCGGCTGTCGCTCCACCTGCACCGTCAACTTCTGGCAGCCAAAGTGTTGTCATGGTTACTATGGGCGGGACTGTCTGGGTAAGTGTGGGCGGAGTTATGTGATATCATCTGTGCATAAACAGGAAGTTAACACTGATCAGCTCTCTCTTTCTTTCTTCCCAGTCTGTCCAGGGGGCGTCCACTCTCCCTGCAGTAACCATGGTAAATGCGATGATGGTCACCTTGGTAACGGTACCTGTACCTGTGAGGCAGGTTTCAGCGGCACGGCCTGCGAGCTGTGCAGCGATGGGTTCTTTGGACCGGCCTGTAAAGGTGAGACGCTGGCTCGCTTTCCTCTGTCTGCAGGTTTCATCGGCTGACTGTTTTTTTTTGTTTTTTTTTCCCAGCCTGTAACTGCTCGGTGCACGGGTCATGTGACGACGGACATAAAGGTACAGGCTTGTGTTTCTGTGACGTCGGATGGACCGGAGAGCGCTGTGACATCCAGCAAAGTAATTGATTCCAGCTGTTGCTAACCCCTAGCTAGCATGTTACCGTTTGTGTCATTCCGTGTGTGTCTCATTCCAGCTGAGCCGTTTCATTGTTCTCCACCCTGTTCTCCGAAAGCCGTCTGCAAGGAAAACAACACCTGTGTGTGTCGGCCATTTTTTGAGGGAGATGGATTTACCTGCACAGGTAAAAAATCCCACCTCTGTATAGGACATTATTCTTCATACAGACAGTTTTAAACGGATGAGTGTGTGTCTGCAGCGGCGGACATGTGTCAGTTCTGGAATGGCGGTTGCGCGAAAGTGGCCAAATGTTCTCAGAAAGGAGAGAAGGTGAGCTGCGCCTGTCCTAAAGGCCACACTGGAGACGGGTTCACCTGCTTGCCCATTGACCCGTGCGCCTCTGGAGACAACGGAGGCTGCCACGAACACGCCACCTGCACCATGACGGCTCCGGTAAGGAACGGTGCCGCCGATCTTTTTACGTCCCCGTAATCAGATGTGACTTAAAGCGAGTCTGTGTGGACAGGGAAAGAGGACGTGCAGCTGTAAAGACGGTTACATTGGAGATGGAGTGATCTGTGAGGTCAAACTGCTGCCAATCAGCCGCTGTCTCCAGGACAACGGGCAGTGTCACCAAGATGCTAAATGCACCGACCTCCATTTTGAAGGTTTGTTTGATGGGTGCAGGTTTGGTGAGAAGACGGTGAAGCAGTTTGTGGATGTTAGTGTTTACAGATTCTATTGACATATATTTGTGTGTGTGTGTGTGTGTGTGTGAGCAGATGTGATGCTCGGTGTGTTCCACTACCGCTCTCCTAAAGGTCAGTACAAACTGAACTTCACTGAGGCCCAGCAGGCGTGCTCTGCAGAGGGAGGCAGCCTTGCTACGTATAATCAGCTGTCCTACGCTCAGCAGGTCAGTGAACACATCTCAGTCTGCCGGTTGTTCTGAAACGGTTGTTTACTAGCTCTGAGTGTCTCTGCAGGGCGGGTTGAACTTGTGTGCTGCTGGATGGTTGGACCAGGCCCGCGTTGCTTACCCCACCACCTACTCCAACCCCAACTGTGGTTTTGGACATGTGGGTATTGTGGACTACGGGACACGCAAAAACCTGAGTGAGACCTGGAACGCTTTCTGTTACCGCATGAAAGGTCAGTTGTACTCGTTTTACTGGATGTCAGTGCTACTTTTGACACAGATTAGAGCACAAGATTAGGATTACAAGGACAGCACTCGGCTGAAACAGGAATTAGAACTACAAAATAAAACAGGAAAGACAGGAACTTCAAAATAAAACATGGTCTAAACCCTGGAGGCTCCAGACATCTGTAGATTGAGAGATTATGTGATTATTTTCTGCACGTTTCAGAGGTGAAGTGCGAGTGTAAACCAGGTTACATCGGAGATGGCTTCAGCTGCACGGGAAACCTGCTGCAGGTCCTCAGACAAACGCCAACCTTCTCCAACTTTCTCACGGTGAGTCTGACGAAGTCACGAACATCAAAAATAGTATCAAGTTTCATATTTTTCCACCTTTTTTGCCTTCTGCAGCAAATCCTGAACTTCTCTCAGGTGTCCGAGTCAGGTAGACAATTTGTGAAGCGTCTCACTGACCCGTCAGTCCAGTCCACTCTGTTTGTACCGGACAATGGCGGCCTCCCTGACAACCAGGTGAGTCTCACGCAGAAGATCTTTGATCACAGTGTGCGTTTTATCCTCACTAACGTGTCCCTACAGACGCTGTCCGAGCGGGACATCGAGTTCCACCTGTCGGAGGGTCAGGCTCTTCCTCTCAGCCAGCTGAAGAACGGCAGTCGAATCCGAACTCGTGTCGGCAGTCTGACCGTTCTTGGCGTCGCAGACCTGGTGAACCCGTCTGCTCTGGTCAGACTCTTAACTCACATCATCACATCGTCACATGAAATGCACATCAGTTTATTTCAAGTCCGTTACCTTTACTCCCTCAGTCCTCCCGTTACATCAACAACCGCTTCGTCACGGACTCCGACATTATGGCTTCCAACGGGCTCATACATGTTCTTCAAGCGCCACTGGAAGCCCCGCCCCCACACCATGAGGTGAATGATGTCAGAATTCTTCGCCTGCCACTCTATTCTAACCCTCCTCCATTTATAATCAGAGCTGCTCTGCCTGCCTCTGCAGATGCACGTGGCGCACAAAGCTGGGATGGGAGTCGGAGTGCTGCTGCTGATCGTTCTGGCGGCTGCGGCCATCTTTGTCGGGTACCACTTCTACACCCACAACACCAAACCCTTCCAGTTCCACTATTTCAAGGTAAGAACGTTCAGCTTGTGCTCCTAAAGTTTTATGTTGGTTGTCTGTGAGACACACTGACCCTAGCTGTGGTTGGTCTGACAGGAAGAGGAAAGGGAGGAAGCTCCGCCTCCAAACTGCAGTCGAAGCATCTGTAACCCGGTTTATGAAGCAGAGCCTGCCGAGTCTGCTGTCACGGTGAGTTTGGTTAGCACAGCTGCATCCTGAGACGATGAAACGCAAAGCAGAGTTAGACGCGTCTATTTGCAGGCAGAGGACAAACACGAGGTGGTGAACGGAGGAGGCTATGACCTGCTGCAGATCAGCTGAGTGTGAAATTGCTGCTGCCCCCTGCTGGACTGGAGGCCTCTGAGCAGTTTTCATACCTCTTGTGGATGGAAAGCCCTCGGACCAGCTTCATAACAGAGAGCTGCACCTTGTTTCAGCCTTCACAGGCTTTCCCCCTTCGGAGAACAGCATTTTCCCCACAAAGCAGACAAATGTCCTCAAAAAGCTCCAGAGGTGCATTCAGAAAATGTTCCATGAGTTAGCCTTTAGCATTAGTTTCTACATAGGCTTGTTGTCTTGAGTTTCTTCTATCTGAAATCATGAAACATGTAAGAATGAAATATTGATTTTAAGATTTGTGATCAGTTTTGTATTGTGTCTTTTCATCAAATGCAAATAAAACAAAAACTACAGATCCAACTCTATGAACTGTGGATTTGTTTTACTTCTCGCTGAATTTCACACCAACAATGGAAATGGAATGGAGAAAAAAAAAAGAAAAAGGAAATGTTCTAAGAGCAGATGACATTTATTTTCAATTAGATGTCGTCCGTCACGTCATTGATCCATGAATGATAATCTGATACTCTGGTAAAGATGGCCGGCTTCTTTGCATCACAACGCCAGCTGCCCCATGTGACCACACCAAACAGGAAGTAGGTGCCATGTTTATGACAGAAGAGAGGAGCTCCAGAGTCACCCTGCAGAGGAATGGTCATTTTGTTAGAGACAAAAAAAAAATAAACGTAAGGAGGTCTGCCTGAGACGTTGTGCTTACCATGCAGGATGTGGAGCCTGAGGGATGAGAGCAGATGTGAGAGTCGCTGATGAACCCCTCCCACTTCTCCATGCAGGTTGTCTGATTGACCAGACTCAGTCTAAAATGGTGCAGTCGGTCCGGATTAACATGTGCTGCACAGAAAAAAAACCCAAAACATCAAGTTTGTGATGCAGCTCCCCCATCTCGCAGGAGCTCATTGGTCTCCAGAATTACAGAGGTCACCTGTTGCTTTAGTGGCTCCCCAGCCAGCTGTGACACAAGACCAGCTGTCATTGAGGTCCTCGTCTTCCTCAGGCACACAGATCGGAGACACACTAGGGCCTGAAGACAGAAGCAGGGGACCAGCCAATCACAGAGCTTCATTAAAGAGCCACATCGTTTGTATACAGTGCGGTTTCTTCTGGAGGTTCTCACCAAAGCGTGCGGCCACACTGAGGCGAATCAGCGACAGGTCAGATTTTGGAGGAAAGCTGGCGTCCTGCAGCGGGTTGAAGACCTCGTCCACCAAGATGGTTTGCACCGACATCAGCTGAAGGTCATGAACTCCCAGGACGACGACGTCCCCTTTAGCTCTGTGGGGGAAAAACCTCAAGTGTGATGCAGCCGTCCGTCATGGCAACGGTGATCTGGTCCGACCGGCAGTATTACCTGACGCCGCAGTGTTTGGCGGTGAGGACCCACCGTCGGTGGATCAGGACTCCGCTGCAGTAGTGGCGTCCTTTGGACTGCAGGCTGACCTGCCAGGGCCAGAAGAAGGGACAGGACTCTGACACATTCTTCACAGACACCACGCCATCCTTGGACACAGAAATCTCTGCCAGGCCTGGTTCTTTGTCGCAACTGGAGCTCTGCTGCTTTCCGCACCTGCCCTCTGTCATGGAGAGACAGATCGCTAACAGAGACACCTCCACACCATGGCTGAATTAAAGTGATATTAAAAAAAAAACTTACCGTCAGCTACGACCACTGCGGCTTGATCATCTGTGAACGAAAAAGCTCTTCTTGATCCTTTTCCAAAAAATAAAATAAAACAATCTCAGCTTTCAGATCATATGTAAACTCACTCATGATGTCAGAGATCCACTGAGTGTGCAGTTGCACTTTGGTGTACACTCCTGGTTTTTTTGCTCGACCGCAACCGACCCCCCAACTCACCAATCCGGCCAACTCGTATCTTGTGCCAGTGAAGCAGGACAGAGGACCTCCAGAGTCTCCCTGAGAGACAAGGACAGGACAACAATGACACAAACCAAACAATCTCTTCTCGGGTGTCTGGGTCATACCTGGCAGGCGTCGATTCCTCCTTCATCCTTCCCCGCACAGAACATGGAGGGCATGATCCTCCCGCGGTAGAAGTGGTTACAGGCATCAGAGGGCAGTATGGTGACATTCACCTCTTGCAGTCTGTTGGCTCGAGGTCCATCTGGTGTGAATGCAGAAATAAATTAGCTCCAGTCTGAAAGCACCTCTGCAAACCAGCTTTCTTCCCCCCCCGCTCACTTTCTCCGGTGGAGCCCCAGCCAGTGATGGTGCACTGTCTGAACTGAGGAAGTGGTGTCATCCAGATGTCAATAGGTCTGACAAACTGGTTGAAAATCAGAGGCTCCTGCAGCTTCAGCAGAGCCACGTCACCGTCTTTAGTGCGGCTGTCGTAGCTGTGATGGCTGATGATCATAGAGACTCCAACCAGCTGAGCGGCGACACAAATTCTGTTGTGAGTTGAATGTACTGATGCAAAGAAAATGAAACATCTGACATCTGACCTGTTGTTCATCTTCTTGATTATCCAGGTCATGTTTTCCAGCTGAAACTATCCAGTAAGACGCTTTGTTGTATCTGTGAACATCCATCAAAAGAAGGAGGCTTTTTTTTGGACTTTTAGAGCAGATTAGGTTCCTATAGATTAGTGTTTTTGAGCCATGGCACATAATTTACATGTACAGTGGGTACAGAAAGTATTCAGACCCCCTTAAATTTTTCACACTTTGATATTTTGCAGTCATTTGCTAAAATCATTTAAGTTCATTTTTTGCAGATTTATTCAAAAAAGAAATACTGAAATAAAGAGACATGAAGAGCCATAAGTATTCAGACCCTTTGCTGTCACCCTCATATATTGAACTCGGGTACTGTCCATTGTCTTCTGATCATCCTTGAGATGATCCTTTGTTGGAGTCAAGCTGTGTTTGATTATACTGATTGGACTTGATTAGAAAGGCCACACACCTGTCTATATTAGACCTTACAGGTCACAGTGCATGTCATGCAAATGAGAATCATGAAGTCAACGGAACTGCCTGAAGAGCTCAAAGATAGAACTGTGGCAAGGCACAGATCTGACTAAGGTTACAAAAAAATCTGCTGCATGTAATGTGCCTAAGAGCACAGTGGCCTCCATAATCCTTAAATGGAAGACATTTGGGATGACCAGAACCCTTCCTGGAGCTGGCCGTCCAGCCAAACTGGGAAATCGGGGGAGAAGAGCCTTGGTGAGAGAGGTAAAGAAGAACTTAAAGATCACTGTGGATGAGTTCCAGAGATGCAGTCAGGATGGGGGAAAGGTCTACAAAGTCAACCATCACTGCAGCCCTCCACCAGTCAGGGCTTTATGGTGGACAGAAGCCTCTTCTCAGTGTAAGACACATGAAAGCCCGCATGGAGTTAGCTAAAAAACAGGGAAGGACTCCAAGATGGTGACAAATAAGATTCTCTGGTCTCATTAGACCATGATAGAACTTTTTGGCCTTAGTTCTAAGCGGTATGTGTGGAGATAACCAGGCACTGCTCATTACTCTGACTGAACACAGGTTGGAAAACACTGGTCAAGACAACTTGCTAAAGGTCAAACCGAGCATCAGAATGGGGAAGAAAGTGACTTTGGCATGGTTGTTGGTGCCTCAACGGCTGATCTGTGTATTTCAGGAACTGCTGAACAACTGGGATTTTCACTCACAACCACAACCATCAGAGAATGGTCGGAATAAGGAGAAAATATCCAGTGACAGACAAAAATGCCTTGTTGATGTGAGAAGTCAGAGAAGAATGGGCAGAGTGGTTAGAGAATAATCAAATAACCTCTCATTACAACCAAGGAATGCAGAATGTCAACTCTTAATGCATGACTCGAACCTTGAAGAAGACGGACTATATAGCAGCAGAAGACCACACCAGCTAAGAACAGTAATCTGAGATTACAATTTGCACAACAGAAAAATTGAAAAACCTTGCCTATTCTGATGAGTCTCAATTTCAGTTGTGACATTCAGATGGTTGTGTCAGAATTTGTTTCAAGGGTTCAGGCTGGTGGTGGTGTGGGGGATATTTTCTTTGGGCCCTTTAGTAACAACTGAGCATCATTTAAATGCCACAGCAATAGGTATTGTTGCTGACCATGTCCATCCCTTTAAGACCACAGTGTACCCATCCTTCTGATGGCTACTTCCTCCAGGATAACGACCCATGTCACTAAGCTCATATCATCTCAAACTGGTTTCTTGAACATGACAAGGAGTTCACTGTACAACAATGGCCTCAACAGTCATCAGATCTCAATCCAACTGAGCATCATCGGGGATGCGGTAGAACGGGGAAAAAGCATCATGGATGTGACACATCTGCAGCAACTGTGTGAAGCTATCATGTCAATATGGATTCCTATCTCCCAAAGAGCAGGTTTCAAAATACTCATTTCATTATATAAAGCACTAAACAGTTAAAGGGCATAATACAACACTGATCTTCTATTAAACAATGAGCCACCAGGGTCATCTGAGACAGGTCTCCTGTCCGTCCCCAGAGTTAAACATAAACCTGGGGAAGCAGCATTTATTTTCTATGCATGAACAAACCACCAGAAAACTGCAGGTCTGCCAAAACCCTCAATGCTTTTAAATCAAGGCTGAAAACTTGTCTCTGCTTTTTGCTGGCATTTCAACGCAGTTTATTCTGCTATTTTATACTGTTCAGCTTTTGCTTTACCCATTTTATAAGTTCTGTCTCTTTCTATTTTATTTAGATACATAATTTACAATAAAAATAGCTGAAAGCTGAACAAATAGTTAATTAGCTTGGCATTAGCCAATTACTTGGGTACTAAAATGACATATTTATGAAGACACTATACACATTTGATGAAAACAAAACTAACACTAACAACAGGCACTAGGACATTAGAAATAACTATGAGTGGGATGTAATGAGTAAGAGAAGTTTGTATTGATTCAATTTGAATGTGTTATTTTTATGAGTGCAGGGCATCAGGTCAACCAATTAATCGTTTTCAACATTTTGAGCTGAGACAACCACAAGACTAGCACAGCTATGTAAACGCTGGTCACATCAACTGCCTTTAAGGTTCAACATAACTAACGGTATGAACAGGAGCGACACTTAAAAACACAAGGAGAGGACTCCCTATTACATGCTTGGCAGTCTGTAATGCAATGTCTCCAAAAACTACTTTTAACAAACTTTCAACAGTGCACCAAGAGCATCCGTCACCGGTGGGGCACAGATGAGTTTGCTGCTCATTTATTATTGTATGCTTCCAAAAGTTTAATGACGCAGAGAAGGGGTGGATATTAGAAACACAAGAGTTCAGGTTCCCCTTCCGTCTGTGTTGGCTATGCATCACTGCACTATGGCACTACTTCACTATGTCCCGACATGATGACTGATGACATTCAACTGCATCAACAACAACAATAACAGCCTGCAGCGCTTCTTTGTGCAGTACAAGGCAGCGCTGTCAGGCTGCTCTGTGCAAACAAACTGAAGGGGGGCGGGGAAGAGCCTCTGTGTAAAGCACCAAACAGGTCAGCATGTTAGGTTCCAAACTGTGAGAATATGCAAGTGAATATATTTTTTGCATAATGTTTGAAATGACATATATGAGTACTAGTGTATTCTTTTACAGATGACTGAAGGAGTGGTGGGGATAGACGCGTAAATGTGTGTGTGAAAGCAAAAAAAGGTGTGTGTAATCGAGTGTGTAACAGGCTGAGCTGCTGGCGCTACAAGAAAATCTGACATTGAATCTGGTCTCAGTCCACTGAAGCACCAATAACATCTCAACTTGTTCTAAGTGACCCAAAAACATAAAGCTGCAAAAATGTTCCTGTCAAGGTAAAAAATAAAGTACACTTAATTTGTCACTATGACTCTAGAATGAAACCACATCAAGACGGCTAATTTGTCACCTCCAATAATATTAGCTACATTTGTTGAGACATAAGAGAAAGTTTGAAAATGAGCTGCCGCGCTGCTGGGTTTTGAGGAGCTGACCGTTCTACTTTCAATTAATTTTTGTTTTCTTTTGTTACTCATATCTAAACTGAGACACAGTAGCATGTGGCTACATATATATTTTTATTGTAATATTTCCTGTAAAATTTACACATTAAAAAATGTGATTAACAATATGAAATTCTGAAATTAATCTTGATTCAAAATTTTAGACAGATTCAAGAATTTAATTTAATTGCTTGACAGCCCTATATTATTTATTTACTTATATCATGTCTTGATACTACGCATGGGACCGTTCCAATACAAGGAGACATTTTTTCCCACTGGCATGGAGACGAGCGTTGCCAACTTTCTCGCTAAATCTGGCGACTTTCCAAATCCTTGAGGTGACTTTTTTTCCCCCAAAGGCGACTAGCGACAAATCTGGCATCTCTTTCTGGTGTTATTGGAGTGGGTGTTGCACAATGGTAATATCTGACACTTACACTTAAGCACAAAATTATTCATACCGCTGGCAAATTTTGACTTAAAGTTACCTTTATTGAGCAAGCAAGTTTGTTCTTGTTTGGAAATGACATATGTATCTCCCAGAAGATAACAAGATGATATACAAGAGACATCATTGTGGAAAAAATATTTCTTGGCTTTTATTTACATTTCAACAAAAAATGTCATATCGAGAATTATTCATACCCTTTGCAAACTGTTACTTTTTTGGGAAAATTCAAAGTTCTAAATCATTCCAACTAGTCCAAGCTGTTCTAAAGCATCCTAATTACCCTGATTCGTTGGAAAAAGCTGTTTTAATCAACTCAACGGGTAAAAAACAGCCACTCTGCAGTAGGTTTGTGGACGGTTATGGCAGTCAAGACAAAGGAGCTCAGTGAGGACCTGCAGCTGAGGATTGGTGGCTGCTCACAAGTTAGGAAATGGCTGTAAGGCTGTAAATGTTTTCAAGTTTTAACTAACTACAGTGCAAAGTATTATTAAAAAATACAAGAGGTTCTGCACTGTGGAAAATCTCAGAGAACATGGTCCAAAGCCAAAAGTGACACCAATGGTGGCCACGAGGATAGTGAGAGGTGACGAAGACCACCACAAAGGCCATCCTGGTGAACCTGGGCTCTGCTGATGGCAACATCTCAATGCAACGGACACTGCACACTGCTGGGTTCCACGGATGCAAACCAAGGAGGGCCACTTCTCCAGATAAGGCACTTAAATGCCGAGCTTGGCCTGTGCTGTGAAGCTGACAAAGAACAAAGACTTCTGGTGTTCTGTTTTATGGTCAGATGAAACAAAAATTGAATTGTTTGAGCACAGTGATGTATCCTTCATTTGACCTGACAAAGGAGAAGCTTCAACCCTAAGAACACCAGCCCCACTGTCAAACATGGTGGTGGGAACCGAATGTTTTGGGGGTGTTTTTCAGCCAATGGACCAGGGAGCCTAATCACAGTACACAACACCATGAAAAAGGGGCAATACACCAAGATTCTCCACACCACCACCAAGCAGTCTGCAGAGAAATGTGGCCTTGGGCACCAGTGCACATTTCAGTATGACAATGACCCAAAACCACAAAGCAAAAGTAATGAAGAAATGGTTAGTGGACAAAAATATTAATGTTTTGCTGTGGCCCAACCAGAGTCTTGACATGAATCCAATTGAGAATCTGTGGAAGGAACTAAAGATCAGGGAGACGCACCAACCTGAAAGAGTTGGAGCTTATCGCTAAAGATGAATGGGCAAAAATATCAATGGAGACCTGCAAAAAGCTGGTCAACAATATAGGAAGCGTTTGATTGCTCCTATAGCCAATAAAGGCTTCTTTTATTGATTATTATCAATAAGACACCCCCAACATGTGTTCTCTTACCCAGATACCAGGTCCATTTGTCTTTTAATGTCCAGACCTCTTGAGGCTTCATGCCTGAATACACAACCATGCACGGTATCTCAGGGCATACACCACAGGGAGTTGGTGCCAACACTGATAGACAAAGGAGTGTGGAACATGTGTGAGGGGGAGGTCCCCAGGTATGCTACTAAACAAGATGTCTTCCATTAGCTCCAGTATCCTTTTCTGCAAGACTCACGTTGAGGGCATGTTGAAGGATGCCAGACAGCTAGGCTCCACAGGACTTCACGACATGAGGGCTAATGCGATCTGGTCCTAGAACACAAGGTCTTCCCCCTCACCTACCAGTGCATTCATAGACAAGCCTCTCCTTACCTACAGGAACTCCTCACCCCTCATCAGTTCTGCAACCACAAACACCCTCCAAGTTCCCATGGGTGATCGGGCTTTCTCAGCTGCTGCCCAAGGCTTTGGAACACCCTACCAAACCACCTTAGAGGTCCACAGTCCTTAAATAACTAAGCGAAACTTAAAAACCTTTATTTATTACAGATTCTGTAGCACAGATTCCCTGCAATATAAAGTACAATACAAATAAAATTATTGTTTTCTTCTGGTAATTCTGGTAAATGTCATTGGCTTACACTACTACTTTTGTTTCTTTGCCATTTGGCCACAAACCTATATCTGGAATATTTTTTATTTTATTAGAAATAATTTCAATGCAGATAATAAACCAATAAGGGGACTGCACTCCTGATGATTCTGTTGTATTAAGTATCTTTATCAATATGTCAGTCTGCCTCTAAATAATTATTTCACTTACTTATCAGA